>JASDQU010437270.1:0-25604 GCA_032191745.1 Picea mariana | reverse complement strand
ATATTTGGCCAACCAAGGTTGGTTATTCTGAGGTGGGTTTCCCCTTTCTTCATCATGGTCATTGTTATCTTCCATGTCTTCAGATCGTTCTGAGTTAAACCCTTCCTCTTTAGAAAATTCATCGGGCTCAGAGTAGTTATCGACCAGTGTTTCGAGGATTAGATTAAGAGGATGTTCGATTTTGGTGAGGGCAAAGTCTATTAAGTCTTCTACTATGTGCACGAAAACCTGGTCAGGGGACTCGACTGTTGGTCTTCTTATTTGTTTTCTTCGAGGAAGTAACAGAGATAAAGGTAGTGCACTGATCTATCGGGCATAAGGTCTTGTGATTCTTCTGAATTGGTTTAATTCCTCATGAGGAAGAGCATAAGTTATATTAGGGAACAAATATTATTCCTCGTGCTAGGGTGAGTTACTCATTTCAAGAGTCCTCATTGTGTGTGGGTTGTCTTGGGAATGACTAGCCATGCATGTGGGCTATTTTGAATCTACAGGCTGTGTGAAATACTATGTAAAAAATATTTCTATCCATTCATTCTTCAGGCCCTCCTTCTAGCTCCATTTATGTTGAGGGGTTCAAAATCCCTTAAACTCAACAACAGAAACCAAACCTACTACTGAGGCCCAATTAGAATCTACAATGTTTAATGGTGGAATGTTTCTCCAGATCTTGCAATTCGACCAATTAATCGATGGGATTTAGGATTTTTGGTGATGGCTTCTCCTTTAGTTCAGACGTTCTTTTTTTTGTATTTTCTCTTATAGGTGGGACCGATACAAGATAAAATTCGGTATAAACCAACTAGGTAACAAAGTGGGAAAATATTAACTATTGGAGAAGGCTGAGCTTGGGATAACCCTTTCACTCTGGCATGCAGACAAAAATTCTCTACCACAAGCCTAGTAATAATACATTAACATACCGGTGTTCCAATTATTGACTGAGGTGTGATTATCAGAAGAAAACACATATGCAATAAATTATGGAAAGAAAAATAATTCTCTTAACTCTAATCATCAATCACATAATAACACAACGATTTAATTTTCATCATTAAAGACAAGAACTGTAAAACATTGAATCAAATAACTTATCAACAAATTTAGAAGCTCTTACTCATTGCAACATCCATTCATGGGATGAAATCAGAAATAATTCGTCTCCACATCCAATCAAACACACTTTTGATGAAAAAAACATAAACTTGTCTCTAGTCCTAAAGATGACTTCTCAATTAAGGAAGCTCTAAAATAGTTCTTTACAAAATCCAAAAATGAGGGTCTTTGCAACAACCATCGACCTTTTGCTAATAGGTTGATCCTCCTATTTATAACATACTGTTAACTAAAAATAACTATTAAAGTGCAGCTAAGTAAAAAAACATTCACCACATGGCACTTTCTTCTATCAGTCTTCAAAAAGTCATCAAATGATCTCACTTGAGTGGATGAATCTTCTCGTACTCTAACCACTTGATGAAGAGATCCTTGCATGTGTTAGCATACGAGAATTTATGTTGTTCCATTGGGGCCAGAAGGATCTCTCGTATATCTATTGTCTGTGCCCGATACTTGAATATTTTGGCACTTTACTGTTGCAACATGGCTTGAGCTTTGATCGAGTGTTCCATGAACTATTGCACTTGCCCTGGCGCCATGTCGACCACCTTTTCTATTTCCTCAGCCCATGATGAGTCTTGTTCAACGTGTGATTTGACTATGTCGCGCAATTGGAAAAATTCATCAGGTGTGCCGAACTTAGGGAGGCCAATGTCTCTCATTGCCCGGTTGATCTTGGTCTATATTTTATTGCACTCGACCCATTTCTCTTGGATTTCCTGATGAGGTTCCTGAGCCATTTTTACCCAATATTCGACCGATTTCCTTATACAGTCAATGCTTCTTTCGTTTAGTACTCAGATGTCATGCTCTTCGGCGTCTCGGCCTTGTTGCACCCCATTGATATAGTTGATCCTTTCCACAACTTGGTATGCTTTATCATACCACCTCTCCATATCCTTGCACGTCATTAGTGCCATGAGGGTGTCTTCTTGAAGCTCAACTATCCTTGCAGTGAATAGGTGTCGTTCATCTGTAAATTTGTTGTAGGCCTCCCTGAATTCACTCCTTAGGAACACTGCGACCTATGTGGTGTCTTGGTAATACTTCGTCGAGTGGAACAAATGTTACAATTCTTTTAGAGAAGCAACCAACTCCTCTTCATCCTTTTTTTCTCTATCCAGGGTGGCATTTATGATTGCCATCCCTATGCCTATAAGTTTATATGCTTTGGCATTCTCTGTATTTATCCAATTTTCCTTTCTGGTGACGAGGATGGAACGATCTAGAGTGATCCTCCTCTTCTTGGTGGTTCTATGAACGATAGGTTTTCTTTTCCGGTCATAAGATATGGCATGTGTGTCTACAACTTCATCAATGGGTTCAGGGATGTGCTGATCTCCCCAGGTGAGCATATTTCCCAGGCTCCCGATGGTATATATTTGTTTAAGACTGGGTTCTTGAACTTCCTCCCTGTGTTTTGAAATTCTGGATTCTGTTTGTTGCTCATCGGGAAGTTGAGCACCGATTGAAATTGAGGCATTGAGGGTAGGCTTGGTACTTACTTGGTTATCGTCCATTCAAATTTCGATTTCCAATTGTCAAGATTCTTCCTTTTGTTCGCCTGACCTTGGATCATCCTTCAGACTATCCGCTTGGGTCTCCGGTGCATCAAGCATCCTAGTGTCTAAGACACTTTCGACATCTTTTTCACTTTGGGGAAGGCTAATTTGAGCATCGAGAGTTGGGGAAGATTCCTTCTTTGGCTCCTTTTCCTCTATGATATGTATAGGGGCTACCAAGGATACTTTCAGGCTCTCTTCATCATCATATATGTTTATCAATTCGCTGAGGGGGTTTGGTGCACTTGCTCTCCCTGATGTTCCAACTGTCTCCGACTGAGATGAAACAACCCCCGGTGATCCGGCCTATGGCGTTGTGAATTTAGGGTTGCCTAACTTGATGATTTCATCAATTTTTATTAGTTCAGGTCCGCTTAGGCCTGTTTGACTTTCATCTAGGTTGTCGGCAAGGGACCCCTTCATTCCTGTGAGGTTCAAGTCATCTTGAAGCTGATCAATTATTCACTGTGCCTGTTCTATCATGAGAAAACCCCTTTCCTGTGCATCTTGCGTCGTAGGGAAACCTTTATCCTGCACCGGAGCTACCAGGGGAACCTCTATTGCTTCTGCCGCTATCATTTCTTCCTTGGCTCTGAGGGCCTCTTGAGCCGATTGATCTATGGTTGTCATTTTCTCATCCAAGATCATGGCTCTGAACCTGGTCATTTTGGGGTCAACCATCCTTGCCACCACCTCATCCTAGTCTTGGGCATTTTTCGTGAAGAATTCATCTTCAAATTTTTTGTGGGTGTATGGCCAACAAGATGACATTTGTTAAGAATGTTTGTAGACTAGACCCTTTGGATTGTTCTTGCAAAATCGACCCATCTAGAATTTGAACTCTAATTGGCTCATCATTTCTTCTTTGTTTTGAGTGGTGTCTTTCACCATGTAGAAGCCTACATGGAAACCATAAGGTATGAACATCTGCTTCTTGTCCTTGACCAGAGTGGCATTGTAGCCTTGCATGATGGTCTGGTAGCATATATCACCTACTACAAGCCATTCAGGGACATGCGCTAGTAGGAGGTGTGGTGATCCAGTAGCCCTGAAAAACCTGATGTAGGTATCATGCTCATCCAAATACCAGTGGCCTACTTTTGATATCATATTTTTGGCCTCAGCCGATAGTCTCGAGCATTCTTTATTAAAAAGAATGAAATAAATACGTGCGATGAATTCATTGCAGATGAGGGAGTAAGATTTATTGTACCTCTTCTCCCATAGGATGTTGAAATATATGTGGACTGGGAGCTTTGCGATGTTCTAACTCAGGTTCATGCTGACGAAAATGTTTCTGACGCACATGACATCAAGTAAATTTGAATCCATGTAGAAGGCTGGTGTCTCTCCTTCTTTCGACATCTCAGCTTATTGTATGCAGATGCTTAGTTTCTTAGAAATGATGGCTCCCCAGTTGAAGCCACTCCTTGAAATCGCCATTGTGTAATATAAGGGAATCCACGCCTCTGAAAATATGGAGCAATCCTTCTCCTCATATAATCGGAAGATGAGATCCATCAAGTAGATGTATGGATCCCTTAAGTTGGTCATCTGGTACCATTCGGTGCTTTGGTTGGTGTATTTTTTATCTTCCCCTCCACCATGAGGCCATCACCCGGCTGGTGTCATGGAACTCGTAGATCTTCATGACAAAATATACATTCAATCATTCCTCAGGGTCTTCGAGTTTGTAATATTTTTGGACCTTGACCAGAAGGAAGACCCCGACACACCCACCATTTTCATCATTGATTAAACACTTATGTGTGTCTGTGTGGTCGATGAGCCACTTCAAAATTTCTATACAGGGAAGATGGGGGTTCTGCTTGCTACCATGTGTAGGTATGACCGCTGGATATTTGGAAACACCTCATCCTCAAGTGCCCTCACATCTGGATCATTGTGTGGGATATATTTTAGGTATTCTTCCCAACTAATCTTCTTAAAGAGCCCTCCCCAATGTGGGAGTGCCGCCTTGGACCCTGTGCTTGCCTCTGTATCTCCAAAGGCTGGAGAATTATTAAAAAACCTTCTTCGTCATTGTTTTTATGGTAGGCTCCGGTGTTGGAGTGTATTCCAATTACTTTGCGACCCCTGGAGAGGAGCCTTCACCCAACTCTGGTTCTTTCAGCTTTGGCACCCTCGACAATCATCTAGTGGTTGGCTTTATTGGAGGCATTGTTCCTACAATCAAACTAAACCTTCAGAGACTGCGTGAAGAACAAAACCAGATAAAAAATATATGAAGTGTAAACACATAAAATCCATAGACTTGGATACATACCTGTAAATCTTGCTAAACCTAGTTATTTGTTACTCACAGGATCTTTGCAGCTTTCGAATTGTTCGTCTTGCTTCTCTGGATGCTTTGAATTTCCTTGTGTGCAGAATGATTCCACTTACCATGACTCAAGAGAGTTTAAAACTGTGAAGAACTTACCATTTTTCATCATCCATTCAATTCGGATGATGAGTGCAATTTAAACAAATCTGTCACTGAATCTCTACAACTTAAATTCATCATGGGTTGACGGCGGAGGCACAGGGGTGATGTGGTCTATTAGTGATTTTAAACGGATGTTTTGATTTGCGCAAGAAGTAGCAACTAATTCCATATTTGGTATTAATTAGATCCTTAAATGCTCAAAATCTAATCGTATCCAACACAAAAATGTCCCATTGTGTCTCTTTCTTAGTGGGTGGATCAGGAATTAGGGATGTTCTTTGAAATTTTTCGTTGATGTCTCTCGCAAAAGCTCTGATGCTGATCAATATCATCGTACAATGTTGTCGTGGTAAAGTTGACTCGGAGGTGTGACTTGGACCTAGGGAACCAAGAATGACTTGGGGTAAAACTAGATCATACGGTTCTCCAATATGGCAAAGACATGTGGCGTTGAAGACCGATGACCTAATTCACATGTATTAATCAAAGTCAAGTCTTTTTTTAAGTTATTCATTCTAAAACAAACCTTGGCTTGTCGATACCGAAAAGTATCCAGGGTCGACGATCAATGATAAACCTATCACATGTTTTTTTTTTCTTCGGATTAACTTCTTCGCAAAAGTCCCGATTCGAAAACGCATCGGTGATCGGTGATCGGGAGTATCTTTTAGCGCGATCAGAATCTCCGTGGTAATATTTTTAGGCTTCCCCCAGTTTTGATATGCCCATCGAGCATCGACTATCGATGATCTCTTTTCTTTCTTGGTTAATGACTATTCCCTTTGTCTTTTACTGATGCTGAAGGGAATTGGCTATCGACGATATCTTTATGCAATACTTGTCGTAAAACAAAACTTCCTTTTGATACCGATGAAGATTGGTGCTCGGTGAATAAGGTTTCTTGAGTGGTTCTTTTCCATCTTTGAATTCATTTCGATGCCAAAACTGAGTGTGTTGGGTGAAGTGTCTTGGCTTTTGATTCTTTATTCAGGTGTTAAGGATTTTTAATTCATGGGGTTTCATAAGTTCAAACAGGCCTGAAAAGATAATGAGATTCAAGAAAATAAGCAAAGCCAAACATTTCTCAAAATGAAGTTGAATCAGAAAATGCAAAGATCAAGTGGTACCCAAAAAGTGAAAATATGACATAGGCTTTTTAGGGTGTGTTGAGTGCTCAACACGTTGTAATGCTTCTGACTATAAGTCTGAGTCTGTCACATGTCTAGGTCTTGAAAGGATGCGCATTGCACAATATATTGTAACTTTGGGGAATTATCTAAATAGGACATGAGACTCTGTTTTTGTCAAGTATTTTTTGCTTAATATATGCTTATGTTTAATGGAATGGAAAGAATAATAAAGTTGCAGGAATTTTGATCTATCATGTGTCACTCATGTGGTATTTTCATATGTGTGTATTTTTTTTGCATGATGATAATAGAAAGATTTCAATTAGGGAAGGCATGGATATCAACCCAGATGGATCTGTGTGTGTTTATTCCTTCATCCCTGACATAAGACCAAATGGTCTCTGTGATCCTCATTACATCTCGGATGAGGCCTTCTTTGGACTTAGCTGAAGATTGATATGTCGATGCTTTTGGGTTTTTGTTGGTCAACTTTGAATGAACCCTGGGTCTAAATTCCCCAATGATAAGAAGGATGTGCACAACTGTGAAACGACCGAGCACTAGTTCATGACAGTGAAAATTTTTGTGAGTTATGACACTGGAGGATGGGTCACTTGCACCATAAGGATTTTCTGATATTGAGGGAGATTGTCATTGGTCTTCCAGAGTTCAGTGTAGAGAAACAGGGTGTGTGCAAGGGATGTGAACTTGGAAAATATGCCAAGACGACCTTTCCTAGTAGTGATAGCAGGTCCAAGGGGATATTGGATATGGTGCATTTAGACATATGTGATTCTATGTCAGTGACATATTTGAATGGTTACAACTACTATGTAACCTTCATTGATGATTTCTCCAAGACAACATGGATCTACTTCATGAAGACCAAGGATGAGGTACTTAGTCGGTTTCGAGAGTTTAAGGCTCTCATGGAGAACCAGAAGGGGAGGAAGGTTAGATTTCTAAGGTCAAACAATGGGGGTGAGTATACCTCCAACAAATTCAAGAATTTATGCAAGGAAGCAAGATTAAGAAGGAGATGATAGTTCCATACAACCCACAATATAATGGGGTGGAAAAGAGGAAGAATAAGGCCATAGTTGGAGCTTCCAAGGAAATTATCCATGATCGGGATCTTCCCATGTTGCTTTGGGTAGAGGCATACAACAAAGAGGTCTATATTCAGAACATGAGTCCTCATGAGGTCTTGGAGGAAAAGACTCTTGAGGAGGTGTTCATAGGAGTGAAACACAAGGCTGGGAATTTTCACATCTTTGGGTGCCTAGTATATATTCACGTACCATCAGAGAAGATGACGAAGTTGGAGATGTCAATGTAGAAGGGTATTTTTTTGGGATATAATGAGACTTCAAAGGTGTATCTGGTGTACATTCCATCACAGGGAAAGGCTATGGTGAGCAGGGATGTCATATTTGAGGAGAGCATATCCTTTAGGAAATCACATGCATCTCTTCCAGTAGCAGTAGAGGATAAGGAACGAGAGTCTCCAAAGATTAAGGAGACACCAACACCATCAACATGAACTTAGTCTTGAGATCGCAAGGAGGAGTTGGATATTCCTTCTAATTTTTTTAGGAGGAGGCTGGAATGGATTGAGTAGAAACTGAGAGATGATCAGGAGCATGTGGAGGCTACTAAGAGTACTTTCAGGGAGAGCATACCACTAAGACAATTTCCTAGTTACGTGGTGCTCCTGAGTGACATCATCAATTATTATCCTACCGATTTTGAGGGGGTAGCAGGCCACTAGGTTTGGAGGGATGCAATGATGGAGGAGTATGCTTCCATCATGAATAACGATGTGTGGGAAATTGTTCTAGGGCCAGAGGGAAATCAATGTTGAGCTCGAGATGGATCTTTAAGATCAAGCATACTGTGAATGACAACATTGAAAAGTACAAGATGAGCTTTGTAGTGAGAGGGGTCTTCCTGAAGGAGGGAGTGGAATATGAGGAGAAATTTTCTCCAGTCACCAGGTATACTTCTATTAATGATGTTATATCTATTTCTTTAGAGATGGGATGAAGGATACATTATATGGATGTGAAGACAACCTTCCTCAATGGAGTAATCGAGGAAGAGATGCACATTGAGAAACCTCAAGGCTTTGAGGAGCATGGGAGATATTCTCATGTATGCATATTGAAGAAGGAATTATACAAACTTAAGAAGACACCTAGGGAATGGTACTCAATTATTGATGGGTATATGCTAGGCATGGGCTTCACCCAGAGTGATGCAGATCCCAACTTATATTACACACTTGTTGGAAATGATCCACTCATCTTGGTACTTTATGTATATGAATTATTCCTTACAGGGTGAGACAATATCATTGATATGTGAAAATGAGATTTAGCTTTAGAGTTCAAGAAGAAGAACATTTTCATGATGTACTAATTTTTGGGATTGAAGGTGTGGTAGAAGATAGGTGAGGTTTTCTTGGGATAGGGAAAATATGTAGTTGATATCCTAAAGAGATTGGGGATGGTGGATTACAAGCCTATGTCTACAACTGTTATAACTAATATGAAGAAGTTGAATGCTTCTAAGTCAGAATTGTTTGATCCTAAATTGTATAGGAAATTGATTGGTTCCTTGATGTATTTTGTCAACACTAGGCCAAACATATGATTTGATTTGAATATTGTGAACCAGATTATGGTAGAGACAAGGAGGGTTCTTTGGATTACAATGAAGCATGTGCTCAGGCACTTAGAAAGTACAATGGAGTATGGGATGAGATATGTTAGGAGTGGTGGAGTGTAGTTACAGGGCTATACAGTCTTAGACTGGGCTTGGAGTGCAGTGAACAAGAAAATCACCTCAAGGTGTTGCTTCATCTTGGGATCAACAATTATTTCGTGGTTTGGAAATAAGAAAATGTCAATGGCACTTAGTTCAGTGGAGGACATGTACATGGAAAACATTCTGGTGAGTTATGAAGCCATATGGCTTCGCAAGATGCTCATAGGTTTATTTGGGCATGAGTTGGAGCTGGCAATGATCTGTTGTGATAATTGGAGTTGCATAAAACTATCAGATAATCCAATGTTTCATGACATGTCCAAACACATAGAGATCATATATCACTTCATCCAAGACAGAGTCTAAAGGGGATCAATGAATCTTCAATATATCTCCATAGATGAGCAGGTTGCATATATTCTCACCAAGAATTTGATGAAGGGGAAGTTTGTTTTCTTCAAAGATAAGTTGCGAGTGGTGCAAAATACCTTCCTTTCTAGGAGGGAGTGTTGATGATTATAGCTTAGACATGTTCTTTTGCATAGGCTAGGTGTCAAGCATGCAAAAGGTGTCCAAAGCCTCTCTAGGTACTTGCTTAATTTATTAAGTAAGTGACTTTTATTTTTCTTTCCTAAGTTTGACTTAGGAAAATCACATTAATCAATCCAATTAATTAATGTTGGCCATTGACTAAGCTTTTATAAGGTTAAGTGACTTAAATTATTTAAGTGACTAAGATCTAATATTGATCATCGATATTAAGTGAGGCTTAGGATTTAATCCTATCCATCCATCACTTTGGAAGATTAAGGGTTAGGGTTTTGGTCAATGAAATGTTATAAAATAAATCCTAAGGAGAGGAGAAAGACACACATTCATGAGAGAGTTATTTTTTCAAGGGAGAGTGAGATACTCAGGGTTGAAGAGAAGGAAAAGTGTTGCAGCAAGGAGATCCCAAAGAAGGAAAGATATGGTCGAGAGGGTCGAGCCGTATAGATTCAAAACAACCGTACAACTGAGAGGGAGGTTGAGCACTGGGTTTCAGTGGGCCGATTTTCTATGGGTGAATTTTCCAGAGGGGCTGAGTTACAGGTTCAAAATAACTATAATTTTTTTTATTTCTCTAAGGGCCAAAATAATAATAAAAACACTGAATGTTGGTTTTCCCAAGTTGGGTTTCCATGGTAAACAACTATGTAATGTGTGACTATTTTTATGTTGTGTATGCATGATTTTTACTTGTTCTGTTGCATATTTATGTTAAAATACTAGTGTATTCCTGTTCAACAGTTTCACAAATTAATTACAGGGTTAATTACATTTCTGGCTATAAAAAACAACTAGGAATATAAATCAGATCTGGTATTTGGGTTTTTAACATATGCAACCATGGTCAACCAAAGTTAACCATAGTCAATCATCATTGTCAAATTAGTATTTATTGGGTTAGTAGCATCAATCACTGACATATTAAGGCTACAATCAACCATGGACACCTATATTTAAATCTGGCAAACCAAAATCAATCATAATTATTAAAGGACATTATGTTGGGGGTTAATGGTTAGTCAGTGGGGTAACATCAACCAAGGACAAATCTATGAAACCATGGTCAACCATGTTCAACCATCATTACTAAGATAGGGGCTAAGGGGTTAGGGGATTAGTAGAGTCAAGCACCCTTGACATAATAGGGATACATTCAACCATGAACATCTAGAGTCAACTATGGTCATCCATAATTGTTAAGGGTTGGTGGTCGATTAATGTAGTAGAATAAACTATGGCCAACTAAGGTTAAGAATCATCAACCATGATTGTTGGCTTAGGGTTTAGTGGTCAGTAGTGTGAACCATTTACATATTAGGGCTCTATTAAATCATGGACATGAAAAGTCAACCATGGTTAACCATATTTGCTAATGGAAATTATGTCAAGAGTTAGTTGTTAGTTAGCGGGGTAGGGGAAACCATGGGAAATTGCAAGAAACCAATAAAACCAATATCGATCAAGGTGAAGCATGCTCAACTATATTTAACCTTCATTATTGGGTTAGGGGTTGGGGGTTAATGGGCCATTAGAATCAACCATTAACATAATAGGGTTAAATTCAACCATTCACACCTATAGTCAACCATATTTGTTAGTCATGATTATGTCAAAGGTTAGTGACCAATTAGTAGGGTAGCATCAACCATGGAAAAATATATGCAACCATAATCAACCAAGGGAAACCATTGTAAACCATAGTCCACAATCATTATCTATTTTAAGGTTTAGGGGGTTATTGGGCCGGTAACATCAACCATTGACATACCATGGCTACAACATACCATCAAAACCTATAGCCAACCATGGTAAAGCATTGTTTAGGTGGCCATTATGTCAAGAGTTGGTGTTTAGTTATAGGGATAACATTAACTAAGGAAAAATATATGAAAACATGATCAACAAAGGTTGACGATAGTCAACCATCATTACTGGGTTAGGAGATAACATGTTAATATCATTAACCATTGACATATTAGGACAATAGTTAACCATGGTCATCCATAGCCAACTACCATTTCTAGTTTCAAGGCCGAGGGATTAGTGGTTTAGTAACATTGACCATTGACATAATAAGGCTACATTTAACCATGGACACCTATAGAAAATCAAGTTCTATTATGGTCTAACATTTTTGTGACTTACTGTGAGAGCATCAAGAATGGAAAACTATATGCAATCATGGTCAAACAAGGTTAACCATAATCGCCCATCATTACTGGATTAGGGTTTAATGAATTACTAGTGTCATAGAAAAATATATGCAACCGTGGTCAGTCATAATTATTGGGTTAAGGGTTATAGGGTTCGTAGAGTTAACCATTAACATAATATGGCTCCTCTAGTGTCCTCTACTTTCTCATATGAGCTTCGTTTCTCACTTGATATAGATCGTTGGATGGATATCTTTGAGTTCTTTTATTTAATCTCTAGAGACATAGTGTACCTTGGTACACTTTGTTCTCGTGGATTTTGATTGGGTATAAACATTGTTTAGGGCCTAAAAATCACCCCTCAATTTCATGAACTTCACAAACTTGAAAAATGATTATAAATTTGATTGTGTTATTGTTATAACCTTCCTTTAATCTGCACCATTGATATCAAAATTGGAACAAATATAAATCGTTGAACAGATCCGCCATCCATTGATGATCAGCGATCGACTATTCTTTTTTTGCAAACCGAACTTTCCCACCGATCTTCCCAATGCCTGATCCTCGGTCAATGACCATCGACCATTTCTCTTCATAAAAAAATGTTTCTCAAGAATCTTTCCAATCCATGACCATCGATGATCGACCATCGACAAAATCTTTTGTCAACCAACTTAGTTTCAATTTCTTCGAACCTTGACCAATGAGTGTCGGCCAACTCTTGTCTGACATGGAAACTATCCTGATGGGCATGACACATAGATGCTGACATGGCATGACACACCATCCTGAGGTATAAACTTGGCTAACGTGGAATGACACATGAATGTTAACGTGGCACGACACGTGGATGATGACATCATCACCCTCTTTTCCTTTATTAGCTATCGACCACTTCTCTTGGAATACTTTAAAACACTCTGCTAAATCTATCGATGCCCGATTATCAACCATCAATGATGGTAGATTTATCTCGATCAAATGAAAACTCTCACCAAATTTTTTCGATCCCCGATCATTGGGCATAGATGATTTTTTTTGGAGAAATTTGACACTTCGAATTTTTCAACCAAATTCCCGATGAATTTAGACTGTTGATCTACCTATTCAAAATGATCTCAGTTATCAATCTGCATATTCAAAATGATCTTGATCGTCAATCTATCAATCTTCTCCCAACTTTTTTGACGCCTGATCATCAATCTTAGATCGTTAGAGATTTCTTTTGGACGCGCAATTTTTTTTCCAAAATATGCCAATCCCCGATAATTGACCGTCGATGATCGGAGGCTTATTTTGGCCTAATCCAACTCTTTTCCAAAATTTCCAATTCAACCATCGGACATCGACATATTCTGTTGGTGAAATTCAACACTTAGAAATTTCAGCCAAATTCTATGACGAATATGGACCGTCGATCAACTCATTTTCCCAATCGCGAAAATTGAATCTTGACCGTTGATCTACTCAACCTTTCAAATGGATAAATCCTTATAAATTTTTAAATTTACCACAACTAATCTAGGTTTTTGATCTTGAGATCAAACATGATCTCGATCGTTGATTCACTAAACTCTATCCAATGCTACAATGACCATTAAAACTCAAATTTTGACCCTTCCAGGTCGAATTTAACTCTACAATGACCATTAAAACTCGAATTTCGATCCTTTCAAGTCGAATTTAACTCTACAACTTTACAAATTGGCTCCATGGAACCTCTTAAACAGTTACGATTAATTTAAACATGAATCTTGACCACGAACTTGGGGATTTCACTATGATTTTCTCTCGATTTCCCCCAAATTCGCATAGGCCAAACTTTGCAACAACAAATTTACCCAAATTTGCATTTGTTCTTGGCCCATATAGGTCTAGTGTTGAACCAAAATCTATAATACCACTCTGTAACGTGTCCGATACCCAACTGGGTCACGTCACTGCTAAAACGAACCAATAAAAATGTTTGATACTCACTCTAAATGCAGAAATAACCCACAACATGACATTCATACACATGCAACTATCTATGTTGCTTAAAATCGTAAATACAATTGATTAACTATGCATAGAAACAACTAAATAATGTATAGAAACATTCAACCACATAAACAAGGATTTAAATTCATCATTCTACTCCCAACAAGAAATAATAACCAAATATAACTCAGAGTAAATTGCACAACAAATATATTAGCATTATACATGCATAAGCACAACAAATACAAACATTATCTTTTAAAATGTGCAACCCACTATAGAGGACAGACGTTCCTCCCAACCATAGCCTTGCTGTTCCAATTCTCAACAACAAGACACCCCTGAGTTGGGGCTCTGAATCCACAAGAGACGGTGGTCCCTAAGGATGGCTAATGTTCCCTTCTCAACAGTCAAGTCACGGTTAATTCCAGTCCACCAGCTCTCCTCCCCTCAACCTACACAACCCAAGGGATGGAATCCCACTTCACTGATCAAAGTCCCTCAGGCCTTTCCACTCCCCTCCAAGGCTTCTGACATAGGTTGGACATGAATTCTACTTGTTGGGACCTCAGGAATTCTATAGTCACAACACGAATTCACTCAGTAGTTAAACACATGTCTCCTTTGACAAATTTCAAACATAAATTCACTCATAGGCCCACAACCTCTTTCTCCATGAAATTTTAGCTCCAAAAAAACTTCCAAATATTCCCACAACAACTACCTTAAATATTAATCACTCAGAACTCCATTGTTGGCCAGAAAAATCCATGTAAAAGCAACTCTCTCTCCAAAAAACATGAATGCATAATTTTGGTCTCCTACCCATACATATTTCCTCCCTTTGTATTGCTTGCTTGACTTGCACTCTTCCCCAAGATAATTGTACTCATCCCCAATGCTATCAATAGCTATGGGATGTGACTCTCACACCCACCCTCTTACATGAATTCAATGATTGGGCTCTAGAACACTCAACAACTAATGGAAGGTTCATGGTAAGGATAATTTTGAAAGAAATAAGAAATGGGTTTTGGTTTAATAGACATGGGTAAAATCTCCCCCTTGGACTCCTTCTCTCTCTTGTGGATACTTATCCCCCAAATATCCATCTGTATCCATCTACAACCGATGATACATTTTATGCATTATATTCAATTTACAACATTTACATATTATATAGTTTTGGATTTCGACCACATACTACATTTACAATATACATCACTTGGATCTCTGTCATGTACTACATTTACATTATACATCGCTAGTTTATGGTTTGAAAATGGGAATGTTGCATTCCCCTCTCCCTACAAACTGCATTTTCCTCAGTGCACATAACCATATAGTTTACACATTGACATATATAAAAACATTACATCAAAATACTTGATAATTCTGCAACTTAATGACTCACGCAACAATTCCAACCAGTAAATCCCATTTCCCCTCAACCCATACATTAGTTGGACATAAAATCTCAGAGTTGTGGCTCCAAGAACTTCATCTTCCAAAATGGAGTCTTCATTCACTTATGTACAAATGTACATTCAATTTTCTTCAAAATTTTCAAAAAATTGTGGGTATGATTCTCGCATAGCTTCCTTGTGCTCCCATGTAGCATCTTCAGGACTGTAACAGGTCCATTGAAACTTTACCGAGATGATGGATTTTTTCCTGAGCACTTTGACTTTCCAGTCCAGGATGCACACTGCTTCCACCCAAAAATCCCCTTCATGTTCCATCTAGATCACATTCCAATCGATCACATGATTGGGATATGGTACATAATTTTTTAATAAAGACAAATGGAACACATTATGATTTTTCATGGATGCAGGTAATGCTACCATGTATGAAACTAGTCCTATATTTTCTAAGACCTCAAAAGGCCCACAATATCTCACTGCCAACTTTGGGCAACTTCCCAGTTTCAGCGAGCTTCTCTTGGATTTAACTATTAAAAACACATGCTCTCCCACTTTGAATTCTCTACGTGTTCTTATTTTATCGACACAACTCTTTTTCCTATATTGGGAAAGTTTCAATTTCTGCCTCATCTTTATCATTTGTTCTTCCATTTCCTTTAACAATTCCAACCCAATCACGACTTTGTCTACTAGGTTCTCCCAAATTACTATTGTGTTGCATTTTCTACCATATAATGCTTAAAATAGGCTCATCTTCAATGATTCTTGATACCCATTATTGTAGGCAAACTCAACTAAATGGATATAGTCCTCCTAGCTAGAAGACTTTTCCATTACATACATTCTCAACATATCCTCAATTATTTGATTAATTCTCTCTATCTGTCCATTTGAATCTAGGTGATATGATGTACTGAAATTTAAATTTGTCCCAAATCCATAGTGAACTTGGGATCTTGATCCGACACTATTTCCTTAGTCACACCATGTATCCTAGTAATTTCTCTTATGCAAATTTCTACAATATTGGTTGCCTTATGAGTTACTTTTATTAAAATGAAATGTCCAGCCTTTGTAAGCTTGTCCACCACTACCATGATGGAATCATGTTGCCTAGTTGTCCTAGGCAATTTGGTAATGAAATTAATAGTAATAACTTCCCATTTACATTCATGAATGGGAAATGGCTGCAACAATCCTGCTGGATGTCTGTGATCAACCTTTACCTTATGAAATTCCATGCATTTAGCCAAATGATCAGTGACATATTTCTTCATACCAGGCCAAAAATATTGGTCTCTTACAACTATAATATATTTGAAAACACATGTATTCCAATAGAGGATGAACACCTTCAGTAACCACTCACATAACCAGATCAAAGATCAACACACCGATGTTTTCACGTGGTAAAACCCCTACGGGGAAACATCCACAGCCCCAACCAACTCAGCCACTTGGAGTAGTTTATTAATGCAAATAAAAATATTGCAAAGATATTTTACAAGAGAGTTTCTCACAATCGATCATCGACAAATGACCCTCCATGATCTTTAAATAGAGATCATGGACCAATCGGGTGTTAAGACATAGATCAATGGCCGTTAAGATCGAGGAGAGTATGAATCGTCAGATCACTCTATGTCGGGAACATATCATGATCGTCAGATTTCCTAACTACAAATGCATACTAATTCATACTAAAGAAACACACTTTTACCTAACGACATATTAGACCAAGTAGATCTTAACTAACTCCTAAGTGTCTAAATATCCTAACATCCCCCCTTAAGAACAACTTGGGATAGGATTGAAGGATTTACAATAGTGACACAATAGGAGAAGGAAGGAGGCATTGGAGCCTATCCCCCCTTAATGACAACTTCATGAACTCCTAGCATAGATCAATGTTTGGAAAACTTTTCTTCTGTAAGAGACTTTGTGAAAATATCTGCAACTTGATCTTCTGTAGGGCAAAAGAGCACTTCAATAACTTGATCATGAATTATCTTTTTGATGAAGTGCATGTGTAGCTCGATGTGTTTTCTATGCTAATTTTGAACTGGGTCTTTGGTGAGCTTGATGGAACTTTGATTGTCACACCAAAGGTTGGTCAGATGCTAGTGCTGGAATCCAAACTCTGAAAGGATCTGTCAAAGCCACAAGGATTGCTGACTTTCATTTACCGTTGCTTGGTACTCTGCTTCTGCTAAAGAAAGTGCAATATATTGTTGTTTCTTACAGGTCCAAGTGACAGGTCCTGAACCAAGGCTGAAAACATAACCTGCAGTAGAATTTTGATCATCAGGGTCACCGACCCAATATAAATTAGTGAAACCAACCAATAAAGGATCGCCCCCCTGAACTATAATGTATCCCAAACTGAACTGTACCACAAACATAGTGAAGTATCCTTTTAGCTGCTTTCCAATGGCTTTCATGGGGTGTTTGCATATACCAGGCAACAATACCAACAACAAAGAAAAGATTAGGATGGGTATGAGTCAAGTATAAGAGGCTACCAACTAACTGACGATAGAGGGTGGCATCAACTTCAGGAGAAGTACAGGTGGAAGTAAGCTTGACTCCAGACTAGAAGGGAGAAGGGGTTGGTTTACAATCATCCGTGTGAAAGTAACGAAGAAGGTCACAAGCATACTAAAACTGGGAAAGAAAAATTCCTTCATTGGTTTGCAAAACTTGGAGGCCAAGGAAATAGTGCAAAAATCCTAAGTCTGTCATTTCAAATTTCTTCTTAAGGTTGGTTTTCACATGGTTTAAAAGTTTTGAGTCACTACCAGTAAGGATAAGGCCATCAACATAAAGGAAAAGGATTATGAGATGGATTCCTACTTTCTTGGTATAGACATTAGGATCAGAATGACACCTAGAGAATCCAGTGGCAATAAGAAAGGTGTCCATTTTGGCATACTAAGCTCGGGGAGCTTGCTTGAGACCATAAAGAGATTTCTTAAGGCGACAAACAAGGCTAGAGTCATTATAGACATAGCCAGGAGGTTGTTCCATGTATATTTCTTCTTACAAATCTCCATGCAAGAAGGCATATTTAACATCTATCTGATGGACCTCCCATTTATGTGAGGAAACAAGGGCAAGAACAAGGTGGATGGAATTCATTTTGGCTACAAGGTCAAATATTTCATGATAGTCAATTCCTTCAACTTGGGAAAATCCTTTGGCAACTAAACGCGCCTTGTGTCTTTCAATACTTCCATCTAATGCATACTTAGTTCTGTAGACCCATTTACATCTCACAAGTTTTCTTCCTTTTGGAAGAGGTACAAGATCCCAAGTATCGTTTGCCATTAAAGAACGGTACTCTTCATTCATTGTTGTATCCCAATCTAGACGAACTGAAGCTTCTACAAATGTCTCTGGATCATGAGTTTCTGAAACTTGAGCCAAAAGAGAAGAGGATCACTGGAACTTTGAATGTGTCCAACATTGATATGAAGGATCATCGACAAGATCACCAACTTCTTCTCATGTTGAACGGACCCATCTAGGAAGCGGTGGAGATGGTGTTGGTTCAAGTTCAAATGAATCATCTGGAGGAGGGGAGAAGGTGAAGGTGGATTTTCATCCTCACTGTCATCATCTGAAGAAGAAACCATATCAGAAGAAGGCACAAATGCTAAATATGGCTCGCAGGTCGAAGAAGGCACAGTCGTCGAATTAGGCTTGCAGGCCAAAGAAGGCACAAATGCTGAATTAGGCTCGCAGGCCAAGAGATTTTCATCAAATTTAACATCTCTTATAATAATAATTTCATTACAATGCGATTGAAGAAGTATGTAACCTTTGACATCTTCAGAATAACCAACAAATATACACTTCTCACTTTTAGGCTGCAATTCTTTCCTTTTCTAATCAAGAATGTGAGCCCATGCTATACTGCCAAATACACGGAAGTGAATTACATCTGGTTTAATTTTAGTCCAAGCTTATTCTGGTGTTATATTTTTAAGAGCCTTTGTGGGAGTGGGATTTACTATGTAATTTTCACAGTTGATGGCTTCCGCCCAATACTTTAGACTTAATCCCTTAGATTGGATCATACAATTAGCCATTTCTTTTAATGTGCAGTTCTTTCTCTCAGTGACACCATTTTGTTGTGGTGTATATGGAACAATGTGTTGCATTTGGATTCCCTGTGTAGTGTAGTAATTTGTAAAATTATTGTTCACATATTCGCCTCCATTATTTGTTCTTAACCTTTGAATTTGATGGCCAGATTGCTTTTCTACAAGGGCCTTGTAGGCCAAAAACTTGTCAAAAACTTCACTCTTAAGTTTTAAGAAGTAAACCCAAGTACGTCTAGAAAAGTCATCAATGAAAGTTAAGAAATACTTGCACCCAGAAAAAGAAGGAGAAGAAAATGGACCACACAAATCACTATGAACAAGCTGCAAAGGACCCGAGGCGTGCCAAGAGGCACATTTTTCAAAATTGTCCCAATGATGTTTGCCGAGAACACAACCGACACAAACACCATCTCTGCATGAAACAAGAGGAAGACCAGTCACCATTTGTTGATTACATAGTTGTTGCAATGAGCAATAATTTAGATGACCAAACCGCTCATGCCAAAGTTTTCTCAAGTCATCGCTATGAGCAACACAAACTGATGAAAAAGATGATGACCCAAAGTTGTCAAACTTGTACAACCTGGTAATATCATCAACAATTCCAGTTGCAAGAACATGATTAGGATCTTTTAGATCTTTGATTACAACTTGGTGAGGTGAAAACTCTATGGTTTTACCTTCACCTGAATGAGTGATTTGATATACTGATAGAAGGTTACAAGAAAGACTTGGAACACATAAGACATCATTGAAATGGCCATTTTCTACTTATATTGTTCAAGATCCTTCAACACTAAGAGATCTATCATCCCCAACAAATATTTTCTTGGTGTTACATTCATTTAGAGTAGAAAACATGTTTCTATCCTTAGCCATATGATGAGATGCTCTAGAATAAATAAGCCACTTATTAGAAGTAGAAGTAGAAGGTGTATTGAAGGAGAAACCAGAAGTAGAAAGTGCATGTCCATGAGAAGAATATGAAGAAGTAGAATCAATACTGATGTTGTGCTTCTTCATCGTTGCTTCTAAAGCTGCCATATTCTTGAAACATTTGGACTCATCATGACCATCTTTATCACAAAAGTTGCAATGTCTGTTAGTATTCTTATTTTTATATTTTTCTCATTTGTCACCATTAGGATCTGAATCTATCTGAGCGGGTTTGGGACCCTTATATTTCTTGTTGTTGTAGCGAGGATGTTGCTTCTTGGGATACTTGGGTTTATCTTTCTGTTGGGAAACTAAGGCTTTGTTATAGGTACCTGCTGTGTTGATCACTCCAAGTTGTATAAGCTTATCTTCCTCTCTAATCAAAGAAGCACAAAAGGACTCAAGAGTGGGTTTTTCATAAGATTTCCCTAGAGCCTCTCTCATGGCATAAAATGTATATACAAACACAAAATATGCACTACCTAGCTTAGAAAGAATAAGATAGATGCAACGCTCTTCCTCCATTTTTATCTTACATTCTTCACATAAAATTTCGAGTGTTTTAAACTTAGATAAATAGTCTCCAAGGCAATAAAAATCACTTGGAATCAAGGTCAATATTTGATTTTCTAACTGTTCTCGAATAATATTGAGTTTACCAAACATAGATTCAATCTTGTCCCAAGCTTCTTCACGGTCATCAATTTCTTGAAGGTGGTACCTTAAATCAAGAGAGGTGGAAATTCTGATTAGTCCTCGTGCTTCGTCATTGCTATTATCCCACTTGGCTTTCTTATCATCATCAGTGGTTGTTTTTTCCTTTCCTAAGGTAATCTGGTGCAAGCATTTACTTCTTAATAAATCTTTCATATGAGATTTCCATTGGAAGTAGTTGTCGCTGGTAAGAAAGACATTACTTGTAGAATCCATATTAAATATGAAGATAATATGGACTTAAAAACTGAAATTGATGATATGTATGGAAATATCTCAAAAAATTATGCAGTTTTAAAAAAAACGGCACTGAAAACAGACTTTCGATGTGAGAGTTATGCTCTTTTAAAAAAATGCATAAACGGTAACCAACCGACCATGTGATAGTGTAAGTTGTTTTATGAAGTGACCCACTTTTATAAAGAGAAGTGRGGATCACTTTTACAATGAAGTTACTTTATAACAGAAAAGATGCATGCAAAATAAATAACTCTAAAATAAAATATTAAAGCTACTTATAGTGATTCACTTTTATACTTGAAGTGAAATACACTTTACAATTTTAGCATGAACTTTTTCAAAAAGGTAACAAAAGAGAGACTTGAACTCAAGACCTCTTACTTAATAAGGAAAGTTTTAACCAAATGGTCTAACAAAATATATTGTAATGTTCAGAAGGAGGATTGTTGTTGTTTTTGTTGTTGAAGATGGTCTTGGAGAGTGTGCTAAAAAAAACTCTTTTCACACAAGAAAACAATTTCGCTTCTCGATGACAACAAAGGTTAGATCTCCGTTAGCTTACCCAGAAGATGCACCTTTTCCTATCTATTTATGATTTTCCGAGATCGCACAAGGTTCGGGGAAAATAAAATATGCAGATATAAAAGAGTAGCAGCCCAGAAATAAAAAAATACAAACCGAAATAAAATCAAAATAAAATTTTGCAGAAATTTAAAAAATGTGTATTCAGGCTTTATACCTTCGTATTTGACTGTAACGATCGTATCTTGGGCAAACAGAATCCTTTTCGAATGAAACGAAAAGTGTTCCTAAATGAAACGAGTTCTCCGAACACTATGGAATAGTCCTCTTAGCCCATAAATGTACAAAAATTCTAGAAAATGGAGATGAGACAAATCAGCTTCATGATCTCGATCTACAACAGGAGCGGGTCTTCAAACATGCTCTGATACCATGTTCAACAACACAGGTATTCCAACAGAGCACGAACACCTTCAGTAACCACTCACATAACTAGATCAAAGATCAACACACTGATGTTTTCACGTGGTAAAACCCCTACGGGGAAACATCCATGGCCCCAGCCAATGCGACCACTTGGAGCAGTTTATTAATGCAAAGAAAAATATTATAGAGATATTTTACAAGAGAGTTTATCACAATCGATCATCGGAAAATGACCCTCCATGCTCTTTAAATAGATATCATGGACTAATTGGGTGCTAAGCCACATATCAATGGTCTTTAAGATTGAGGAGAGTATAAACCGTCGAATCACTCTATGTTGGGAGCATGTCATGACCATCAAATTTCCTAACTACAAATGCATACTAATGCATACTAAAGAAACACACTAAGAAACAGACTTTTACCTAACGACATATTAGACCAAGTAGATCTTAACTAACTTCTAATTATCTAAATATCCTAACATAATAGTTTTATTATATCTTGGGTGTCCATCGTATGGCACATTATGCATCTCCTTTACGGAAAAAATTCCCAAGTCCTGAGAATTGGGAACATAAAATATGTTTCAAAATAAGATGATTCCATCCTCTTCTAGCTTGTAATCCTTGCATTTCTGTTGTATATCATTCTGCTATAAGCTTTCTTTAACTTGCACATAGTGTTGATCTATTGTTACAACCTCTAGAATTCTATCTTTTAAATATGTCATATACATAATAATGGTTGTAGCATGCATTTTATGCACCCTTCTGTTGAGTGCATCAACCACCTTGTTCTCTTTTCTCTCCATGTGCTTGATATCAAATTTATATTCGTTAAGAAATTCCAGCCATCTAGTTTGTCTAGCATTTAGTGTTGGTTGTTCAAATAAATATTTCATACCACTACGGTTTGTCCTTAATTAAAATTTTCTTCCCATAAGGTAATGCCTCCACAACCTTAAGGCGTGTGCTATGGTTGCCAACTCTAAGTCACGTGTAGCATAATTTGTTTCATTCTCCTTCAATTTTTTGGACTCATAATGAATGAGATACCTATTTTTCATAATGACTCCATCGAGCCCTTCCTTGCATGTATCTGTGCACACAACAAAATCCTCATTTGGATCTGTAACCTTTAAAAGAGGGGCACTAGTTAGAAAATCCTTTAAATAATGGGAATTTTCTTCACACTTGGCACTCCACTCAAATTTTACTCCTATTGCAAAGATGTTATTAGGTGTGCAATCTTGGAGAATCTTGCAATGAGTCTCTTGTAGTAACCAACTAGACCCATGAATGATCTAACCTTTGAAATATTTGTTGGTGTTGGCCAAATCTTGATTGCTTCAATCTTTTCCAGATCCAATGCTATGCCATCCTATGAAACAACGTGACCAAAATAATGGATCTTCTTTTGATAAAAAGTGCATTTACTCAATTTGGCATACAATTGGCGCTCTCTTAACACTTGTAGCACCATCCTCAAATGTCACTCATGCTCTTCCTTTGTCTTGTAATAGATAAGAATGTCATCCAAGAATACAATGACAAACCTGTCCAAGAAATATCTGAACACCCCATTCATCAGACACATACATGTAGTCGGTGCATTTGTCAACTCAAAAGGAACCCCCACAAATTCATAGTGTTCATACCTTGTTCTAAAGGTTGTTTTGCTAGTATTCTCTTCTTTGATTCTCAATTGATGATAGTCTAACCTCAATTCAATCTTGGAGAATATATTTTCTCCTTTAAATTGATCAAAAAGATCATCAATCCTCGACAAAGGATATTTATTCTTGACTATAACCTTGCTCATTTGTTTGAAGTCAATACATAACCTCAATATCCCATATTTCTTCTTGACAAAAAAAATTGGGGCACAGAAGAAAAATACTTGGGCATATGTACCCTTTCTTTAACAACTCTTCTAACTACATTTGCAACTCTTTTAGCTCTGGTGTGCTTATTCTATAGGTAGTCTTGGATATGGGGGTAACTCCAGGAATCAATTCAATAGAAAAATCTATATCCCTCTTTGGTGGAAATCCTGGACACTCCTCAAACATGTATTCAAACTCTTACAAGGATGGATAATATTCAAGACTTGGCTTGTTATCCTTCATTGCCTCTTCCATATGGGTTGCATATATTTGGTACCCTTTTATAAAACTTATTTTTAGCTGTAATGTTGAAATCTCTCACATAGATATAGGCCTTGGAATACCTTGCACTTTCCTTGGATTGCCTTCCTCATCAAGACATGTGAAAATCTTGTTATAACAATCTAAAACAACACAATGCATTTCTATCCAATCCATACCAATCATAAGTCTCGAGTGGTATGATGTTCAAATATGCCTTAGTGTTAGTTCCATTCATGTTTATAGTGCATTCTTTAACAAGCTCATTAATTATTCTTTTGGTTCTAGTAGCTAGCCTAAACACTTTAAACATGAATGACTAACACTAAGGCATATTTGAACATGCCTTTTCATGCTTACATTTCTTCAATTTAAATATTTCAACTAGCTTTAGATCTAAATAGCTATGACTAGCTCAATAATAAATTAAAATATCTATGGGATGATTATCAATCTTACCTTCCACTTCAATCACATGGGATTGATAGTCTGCTTGTCTATTTTCCAAGGCTGCATAGATCCTTCGCATGTTTTTTCCCACGTCCTCTACTGTCTCCTCCTTATTGATTCTATGCAAAGTCTTCATCTTATCTCCTTGGTGAGAAAAATATTTATACATGTGATCTCCTTCACATACCCAACACTTTATGTGTTGTTGTCTTGGCCTCTTTCCCAAGGACTCTGTCATTTTTTGATCACCTTGAGATAGATGTCCTTGTTGATGTGCTTGAAAACTATTCCTTATGAAAGATGGCTTAAATCCTTTCTTTCTTTGATCCATCTTTCCTTTCTTCTTTTCATCCCAGGCCCTTTGTAAATTTGACCTTCCTCTGTTCTATTCATACAAATACTTGGCCTTTCTTATGGATTCTTCTAAATTCTTGGGCTCATCAAACTAAATTTTATCCTTGTGTTGGAGCCAGAGGTCACTCCTGGATTGCTTGCAGGAGCAGAGCCCGACGCCCATCAGTTTAATGTCACGATTTGTTTAAAGGGTGATCAAATGGAGGAAAAATCAAAACGACATCGTGTCAACTCTGAAACCAGACCAGGCATGCATGAAGGAGTGAGGTCTTGATAAACTCCAAACAATGAGTCGTAGTAAAAGGGTGAGTAGGTGGAAGACTTATGCAAGAAGGGTGCAAGGTCTATCACAGACATCAAGTTCATAACAGACTGGATGAGAAAGCATCCGAACACAAAGTCTCTTTATATTCAAACACAGAGAAAAAGAGAATACATAAATGTCACGACAAATCCTTTATCATAACACAAATGCAGCAATCCACGCGAATCATTCGACTGTGAACTCTTCGGCACGAGACGAAACATAGATGGAAAAAGGAGAACTGTTTGTTATAAACCAAGAA
>JASDQU010437269.1:216670-228535 GCA_032191745.1 Picea mariana | reverse complement strand
CCTCTTTCTTCTAACTGCCCTCTTAGTTCTTCTTTAATTCTCTTATCTTCTTTTGCCTGGAGTTTTAGCTTCATGATTTTCTACTCGACTTCTTTGGAGTTATGAGTTAGTTCTGCCTTGAGTGACTTGTTTTTCTTCTTTTCCCTTTTAATAACTTCTATGGCACTAGGAAATTCTTCTCTATAATCGACTTCTACCTCTTCATATTATTCTTTGGAGCCTTCTTCATCAGAGTCTTCTATTACCATGAATAGTACCCTTTCTGTATCACTGTCCCTAACTTCATCTTCGTCTAATGAGGAACTGTCTTCCTTGGTGCAAAGGCTTTTCTTGAAAAACTTTTTTTGTTCCTTCTACCATTTTGAATTTTTGCTTTTTAATTTTAGGGTCATATTCTTGTTCATTTATTTTCTATTTATTATAAGGAAATTTATTAGAAAAATGACCAACACCATCATAATTAAAACAAATCAATGGAAGCATACCTTTGTATTTTTTGGTTCCCCTTTTCAGTCTTCTGACAAAGTTATCCACCTCTTCATCTTCTTCTGAATCATCGTTGCAGCTACAATATGACTTTGGATTTTGTTTATCTTTCTTCTCCACCTTTTTGGATGCCTTGAATACTTGTTCCTTTATGACTGGATTGTCTTACTCTATCCTCATCTCATAAGCTGTGAGTATTTCATGCAATTCATCCATGGTCATTGTATCTAGGTCCACTCTTTCTTCTAGAGCTGAAAATTTTGGATCAAATCTCATTGGTAGAGATCTTAATTCCTTTTTAACAATGACTTGTTCCTTTATCTCATCTCCCAAGCCTTTGATATTGTTTACTATCTCGTCGACTCGTAGAAAGTAGGTTGTTATGTTTTCATATTCATTCATATTTAATTGTTCTATCTTGGCTCTGTAAATCTGAAGTTTAGCTTCATTAACTTTTGTATCTTCTTCATAGACAATCTTCAATTTATCCCACATTTATTTTGCAGAATCACATTGCATAATCTTGGTATGTATTGCTATCTAGGTCCACTCTTTCTTCTAGAGCTGAAAATTTTGGATCAAATCTCATTGGTAGAGATCTTAATTCCTTTTTAACAATGACTTGTTCCTTTATCTCATCTCCCAAGCCTTTGATATTGTTTACTATCTCGTCGACTCGTAGAAAGTAGGTTGTTATGTTTTCATATTCATTCATATTTAATTGTTCTATCTTGGCTCTGTAAATCTGAAGTTTAGCTTCATTAACTTTTGTATCTTCTTCATAGACAATCTTCAATTTATCCCACATTTATTTTGCAGAATCACATTGCATAATCTTGGTATGTATTGCTTGAGTCACACCATTCTCGATAGAATTTCTATCCCTTGAATCATTTTCTTTGAGATTCTTTCCATATATATCTGTTTGGGGAGTGGCAGGTGCTTTGTATTCATCTACTATTGATCGCCAAACATTGAATCCTTGTGCTTGGATATAAGTTTTCATTTTTTTGCTCCAAAAAGCATAGTTCTGACGATCAAAATGTGGTACCCCAATTCTAGCATGGTCCATGATATCCTTCTAGTGGTTAGAATACTTCTTGAAGAACTTGA
Source organism: Picea mariana (assembly GCA_032191745.1). NCBI lineage: Eukaryota > Viridiplantae > Streptophyta > Pinopsida > Pinales > Pinaceae > Picea > Picea mariana. The sequence goes on along the minus strand of JASDQU010437269.1, from coordinate 226,936 downwards.
CTCTGATACCAATTGTTGGATTACTGAGAGGGGGAGTGAATCAATAATGAGAAATTATAGTACTTTTAACCACATTATATTCTTAAAAAATATTCAACAGTTTATCATTATCATTCAATATATCATCAAAAATATAATCATAAACAACATCATATCACAATAGATACACAGTACACCAGAACTTACGTGGAAACCCAAATGGGAGAAACCAACAAATTATTTTCTTATATATAAAAGGAATACATTCATTGGAAGAACCAACTTCATGATTCTCCAGCTACAAATGGAAGGGGTCTCTAACCCCCTCATCTTAGGATCCAACTTGAAGGAAGCTACATCTCCCTTAATTATTTGGCTCCAACCAGAAGGAGGATACAACCCCTTGAGTTCTCCAGCTCCAACCAGAAGGTGGATACAACCCCCTGAGTTATCCAGCTCCAACTAGAAGGTGGATACAACCACATATCCCTGCCTCATGTCGCTGCCCTAAAGTATAAGTGCARACCAACTGTCATTAACACAAACTCTGCCACTATCACTACCAATGTCTTTGTCATTTTGTCTCTGCCACTATCACTTTGTCCCTGTCACCTCTGTCACTTTCACTGTCACTATCTCATCAACATGTATCTGATCATAAACCAACTAATACATGTATTGTACCATGCATCAACTGTATACCAACATATAAACAATCTCATACGTCAATCATGAACCAAAGATACATCAATAAATAATAGTGAATCATGAACTATGTGTAACATATACAATATACCATACCATCAACCATATGCAGATTTGTACCATGTCATCAATGAAGTATCTCAAGGAACCAACGCATGCCCCTCATGCATATGCCACCATACAACATGACTACGCCTCAACCATATACAATCAACTCAAAGATAAGAAGTATAAGGACCATGTCATATGTTGAATCATATATAAGAGTGCTCCTCACTCAACCAAGCTACCAAGATATACCATATCCAAATACTAAACCAACCATACCAATTATGCCTCAAGCATACACCATATCATGATAAGAAGTAACCATCAAAACAAGTATACAACCATACCAATACCTCTGTAGCTGACCTGAAACTATGAGATGTTGATCTGTAGACTTTCTTCAAGCCTTTAAGGACCCGGTACCAACATATACTCAAGCCTTCATTATATTTTCACAGATACATGACCTTCTCTTCTACAACCCACATATATTCACACTTTCCTCCACTGTAGCCCGCGTACATTTGTGCCCTACTAACATGCAACTCATGGATACTTCAGAACCTAGGGTTTGTTGCAACCCCGAGACTTTATCTTTCTACCTTGAGGTAACTCCTCTGCTTAATTTAGGGCTTATAGGGTTTTCTTGTTACAACAAATTTACCCCTTTGACCAACACTTATAACAATTAGGAGCTTCTTGTCCACTCTTCGACGCTTCCAACTTTACAAAGCCATATCTCCCTAACCATCAGGAAGCATGTGGCATTCTACATATCATCGGAAATATAACGATGAATAGTATCCATCTATGTGTGTCTTTCCTACATTTACTTTGTCCATCATGCCCATATTTATCATTCAAATTTGGGTACCAAAACCACATTTTCAGGGCTTCTTCAAGGGTTGACATTAATGACGAACCAAATTATCAACACATATATCGTCATACTCCCAAGCTTGAGTTTGAAGAAATCCTTAATTTTCTTATCATGGTATCATTTGGTTAAGTACTTATTTTAAAAGTACCTTTTGAATTCCCTCCAAGTAATCTTCTTCTCATAAATGTGTTGCACTTGCACAAATAGGTCCCACCACATTGATGTTTTTCCTTTGAGTTGATAAATGGAAATTATTCCTTATGCTTGTGAGGACTAGTTATGTAACTGGAATTACTTCCTCATTCCCAATATTAGGGTCTCTACATACTCATCCTTCTTGTTCTCACCATCAAATGTAGGTGGTTTGATTTTATTCATTTCTCCCTGTAGCTCATCCACTCTAGACCTTCTCTTATGATTCTTTTCAGGAGATTGATTTGAACTGTGTGCCCTCCTAGTTGAATTCCTTGCGGAGTGATGGTGATGTTTTCCAACACTTCTTGTTCTTCTCATGTCATCATCAGATCCATGACTCCCTGATTTGCCCGACTCGGTCTCCTTATCCATTTTCTTCTATATTCTATCTAAGGTCTGCATTGACTTGATGTTGAAGCATTATTGCTGCTCTTTGGATTTCATAAGCCTCTCACTATCATATTTATAACTCTAGACATCCTTTTGCAGATTTTTTATGGTCTCTACCAAGTTCATGCTTTCCTCCTTTCCTTATCCATGTCCTTTTGAATTTGTACCTTCATTAACCATACTGCCATACATCCCTCTAATCCCATCTTCACGGATGCAATCCCTATGTGAATTTTCCATGCCTTCCATGCTTCTGAAATTTGTGTTGACCATGTTATGATCTAAATATTTTTTCTCTGCAAAATGTGCAGGCAACAAGATTTATTAGACTAAATAATTTAACAAATTCATGAAAATTATGTACAATTATGTTCCAATAATGCATACGAATCATTTCTTCAGATTCCTTATGAAATTATTTTCCTAGATAAATTTTATGGGTAGATATCTATATTCCTCTCTCCAATATATTTCCAATGGCTGCTCCCTTTCTCAATTCTGAGTCTTGAGAAAAAATTTATGGCCATTTGAATATTACCCAAAAATTCCTTCTGTCCACACCTTAACTAGGTGAAAATATGTGTATTTATGCTTCTTTGTACCTGCTATTCTATAGTTTTGACATGATCCCAACTAGGTTCCTTCATCATCATAGTTTGAACAATCTATCTAAGTTTCACCTCTTTTTGGGTTATGATCTGCTAGATACAACCTGCTTAAGTTTCAAACCAATTAGTATTTTGTTTTTGGCCTTGAATGCTACAGGTACCTTCTATGCCCTCTTAAACATTTTTAATTTGCACATAATTTTTATTTATCTCCATGAATGTGTTCTATGTTTCAATATATTTCCATAGACTGCTCTTGTGCCTCAATCTGATTCCGGAGCAGGAAGCTATGGCCTTCAAAAGTTAACTAGGGCTTAAAATTTACTCTCCATTGTTCGGGTTGTAAATCACTCATCCTAACTCCGTTTGAAAAATGAGATACACCGTTAGAAATATATCGGAGAGATTTTTAATTTGATATGCATAGAAAAAATTTAAGAACATGGTTTTTGAGTAGCTAAAAACATTGTTTAGGGCCTAAAAAATGTCGTGCAAAAACATAACCTTCAAAAATACAAAACATTTCGTGGAAAATCACTAGTTTTCTGTTGTTGTAGTCTAACAAATTGACTTCACATGCACCAATTATAAATTGTACACCCATACTTAGCATGAAAAATTTCTACACGCACAACGCCAAAATGTAGCACATGCATTGCGTACTCATATCCAATTTGCACAACTTTTGTGTCACGTGCCCATATCTAGTGCACACAACTTTTGTGTTGCACGCCAATATCTAGTGCTCACAACTTTTGTGTCACACACTAATATTCTATGTGCATTTCAACCCCCAAACTACAACACTCCAAGGTTCAGTGCGCTCACACTGCACACCAATACTCCTTGTGCACCACCAATTCTACTTTCACATGGCGTGAATATTTAACGTGCATGCACCACGCACTAACATTGCGCGCGCACCAACAAATTTTCACTGTGCTCTGCCAACACCCAATGTGCACGGCTTGCACACCAATATTATTAATGCACCACAAGCTCTTCACTATGAAATGCCGAATTCTAGTGCGCTCACTTGCGCACTAATATCATGCACACGCCACCAATTCTGCACCACGCAGTGCCAAATTTTAATGTGCATACCCTGTGCATCATTATTTTCCACGCATCACCATCTCTGCACCGCACAACTCCAAATTTTAGTGGGCACACCCATGCACCATTACTTTTCTGTGCATCACCATCTTTGCACCGCGCATCACCAAATTTTAGTGTGCACATCCACGTACCATTATTTTTCCGCACTTAGCTGATTTTTCCATAATTCTGACTCATGAAATTCATATTCATCTCTGGTCCATACAAGTCTGGTGTTGAATGAGAAGCTCTATAATTAAACTTCACATGACCATTTTTTATCTTGTAAATCCCAATTTGATCTTCACATAGAAATTTTGACCTTTTCCTGTCGAATTCCTCCATAATTTTGTTGCAGAAATTGGGGCTCTTGCCGAATTTTGTCCTAGGTGTCATGACCTCTCTGTAAACTCAAAAATCCAGCCATCTACAGACCCAAATTTCCCCATTATAAATTGAGATTTCTTATTTTTAATTTTTGTGATCGATTCTACACATTACCCATGAGATTTCTCTCAATTTTACTGCAATAATTTAATCAAACAAGTTGCAGACATACTCCAGAAAATAATTCTCTGTGAATTTACATTGTAGCATTCTTCCAACTTGGACCATCTAGACTCAGTGTTGAAAACTTGGAACCTGTGGGTTATGGGACACTCTAATACCACATTGTAGCATCCTCAATCACCAATTAGGCTATGCCACTTAAAATTTCAAACTCTGATACTAATTTAAATCATAAAAATACTATGCAAATGCACAGATTCATACAAAATAATAATAAAAATATGCATGCAACATACACAGGAAAAAACCATGAAAAAAATGCATAGTAGCACATGAATTAACACACAATTGACACATATTTTGATTAAAATAACACCAATTGCGTATAGACCTTCCATGTTCCTCCCAGCCTTATAACACACCATGCATAACTCTCAACAATGGGTCACCCCTGAGCTGGGGCTAATCTCCACTTGGGTAAAGGATTCCTAACTAGGATAAGGTATCTCAGACAACATGAAACTTAGTCACATGTGCCACTCAAACTAACAACGTACAGTCCCTCACTCCCCACATGCTCGTCCTACCCGAGGAAGTGTGCCCCTTCTCTGCTCAATAGTCCCTTTGGTACCCCACTTCCTTTTTGGGGCTTCATTAATAGGACAGAAAGGAAGTCTCATAGCCCTATAGCTGCAGTTTGGCACCTTCGAGAATCAATTCCCAACAATTCTCTCACCTGGAGAGAATTCAGCTCATAGGCCTGACAACCCACCTCTTCAATATCCTACGGGCCTGACAACCTACTTCTTCAGTCTAGCTCCAAAGCTAACCAAGGTACAGGTACATGAACATGCATAGTAACAACAGGGTATGGGTGACAGCTGAGTGAGTGAAGGAATGACGATAGAATGATAAGAAAATTAACCAAGTCCAAACTATATATATGCATGTTCCCAACTTGACACTTGTCATGTTGAGAACTACCTTGGGTCCACTTGTCCCCATCCTTAGAACTTAGGATAAAATAATTATCCATACTTTATACTTTGAGGAATATTAATATAATAGTCCTTTGGGATTAAGCCCCTCTAGATTATCCCCTTATCTTTATCTCTTATCCCCCTTTCCCTATATAGTGGAGTTTATCCCCCCATACTCTTTTACATGGTTGGTCTGCAGTAGTGATATGTTTTCATTAATAGTTTCATGTGATTACATATTACAATGATGGCTCACTAGCCATTTAACATCTAGCTCTCCAGCCTAATAACCACACAAGCACTCTAGCCTAAAAATACATATACACAAAGGGACTTTGTCCCCAAAATTGTGCACTTACTCCATTGTACGTAAACTAGGGATGGTGCACACCCTTCCTTTAGTGCACAATCCTCGCACACTTACATGGATGCACGATACATTATAAAATGTGTGCACTTCTTTGGTATGAGATTCTTGTGCTCTAACTTAATGTGCACAGAACCAAACCAAATATATTGTACCATCAACTCACTAAATTATATGTATAATTACATTCACATTTATATGTACAATTGGGGTTCGACCTAGGGGTATTACAGTGTAGGTGACACTCAGGAAACAACACCACACACTGGAGAGAATAGAAAGGAGCACCCTAAGGAGCAATCAACACATAAGCACAAGATGAGGAAAGTGTCAAATCAAGTAGCTATCCAGGCTCTAACTAAGGATGACTCAGAGAATATTGGATATCAAGACAAATAAGTAACTCAAGAATCATTTCTATGAGCTACAAATAAACATGAAGAAATGCACACGAATGTGTAAGTGTAGATAGCTACAGTGCACCATATTTTGGAATCAACCAGGATAGCGCCAATCTGAACGATAGAAAAAGAACAAACATAGAGAACAACAAAGACAACATAGTCACGACCGATAACATCACAACCATCATTAGCATCAGTAGAGAACTGTATCTTGAAGATATCCATAGGGGCCATAGATTTCCCCATGACAGAAATGTAGAAGTGCATGCAAGCATTAAGTCATATTGACTTAGTATTGTCACAACTACCAATGAATGTGTTAAACAACTTGCAGAAAAATGTTATACAGGATATCCAGTTGTGTGCATAATCAACTTCTATGGGGTTGGCCAAATTAAATGCAACAATGATGCACTACAGGTAGAGTATAATAAACTCATGCTAGAATGGGACTAGGCCGTGCAGAATATAACAACATTGCAACATGAAGTTCATGTGGTATAAAAAAACTTCCCAGAGATACCAGTGGAAGTGGATACTCCCATGGAAGATAAATTAACAAAGATATGTGAATCCATTCAGGGATTTCATGCAAATATAGTATATCTGGAAGCTCGTACGTTTCCAAGTACCCCACCAGAGGAAAGGGAGCAACGAGAAAAGATAGCTATGAAAACCATAGAGAGAATTAAGAGTTTGGATGGGGAATGTGCAAACTTGTATGAAGAGAGTACACAAGTGTGGACTCAATTGTTGGAGAATGCAGAGATACAAGCATTAGAACAAAGGTTACAAACTATGCGGGAGAAGGCACACAAATTCAAAGAAACAATGGGCACTTTGATAGTAGTAGAACGAATGATTTCCATAGTTAAGAACAAGTAGTTGTACCTTGAGATCAACCAAATAAGAGATGAAAAACAGAATCTCGCACAAAATCTTGAGCCGTTGCAGGAGGATGCATTTTAGGTTCCAGAAGAGATTGCAACTACACAAGGCATAGTGAGCAAGCAGTGCAAGACAGTGTAGAGAAACTGAAGACACTCATTACCACACAAATAGTAGAGAATATTTTGGAGGAAAAGACATAGTAAAAGGAGAAGGTCGACATTGTAAATGAAACTTTTGAGAATTTCGTTGTGACATGGAAGGGAGTGCAACAGAAGGCATGAGTGGCTCGAGACGAGCCACATGTGAGTGTTGGGGGCATGTTGGGACATAATTTTGGGACCAATTTTGGGAACTGTGCAGCGCATGCAAAAGAAGGAAAGACAGTTGGTGCAATTTCAGGGATCAACTTGAGCAAAGGAAGGAATATCATTGAAGCCGTTAGGCATTTTGGGTCCACTGATACAGGCTAAGACCTATAGTAATTTTGTAAATATGTAAGGGTTTTAGGATAGAGAGGTAGCTTAGTGTGGAATGAAATGTAAGAGAGTGGAAGTATGCAATGTATGCGAGGATGTAAGAGTGAAGAGAAACATAGATAGATAGAGGGATATGAGAATTGCAAGAGCCTGATGTATGATCGCAGTGCACATATTTTGTAAGAGATGATTCTGAATAATATTAAAAGAAGCCGGTAATTGTGGACGTAGACCATCTTGGTGAATCACGTTAAATATGGTGTCTCTATGTCATGATGTGTTTATTGCTCTGTTTATTGCATGCATATGATGTATGTCTGCTATTCTTAATATGTTACATGTTATTATGTTTATGTGCACATGATATAAGGTATAATTAATTAATGCTAAATATAAATTTTATGAGGCTTTCCACCCATCCCTTCACCACTACATAAACCTGGTTCATGCAGTTCCCATAGATACCTCATGTGAGATTTCACCTTCTTGAGGGTGATTCCTAAAGGGTCGGTATCTGAGGGTTTTGTTGGTAAATTCATGTTGAACCCTGGGTCTGCCCACTGCATGCCAACAACTAGTTGCATCCAAGATTCTTGATTCATCAACAATGTCTTGAGAGCATTCTTCCTTCATGCAATAGAAATCTTGCCCATTATTGTTCTCAAAATTTATTCCACCAATTCTTCTTACTACCATTGTTCTTGTGACTTTTCATCAGTAAGATGCAACCATTTCAAACTTATTGCAACATTTCCATCATGAGAGAAATTGTTGAAATCTTGTCGTGCATTTGGTGGAGGCTTTTCAATTTCACTTTCAAACTTGTTGCATGAAATATTCTCATGTGGAGTACATGACAAGCTTAAATATTCATTGTATTTCGTCCATATGGGAGAGGGTGGGTGGGTAGAAACATTTAAAACAACATAAAGATCATGTGGGTGGACTCTTGGGATGAGATTTTCGGCAAATGAAGATTCCAACACATCCTAACTAGTAATGGTCCCATGCAACAATGAAAATAACCATTCACGATCATTCCCATGCAGAGTTTGTACAAATAATCGACATGTAATATGATCTTTAGTGAGATCGAAAACATCACATGTGATTTTGAATTTAAACAAATTCTACTATGCATCCTCTGAAGTATTCACAAAGAATGTGGGAAATGTTTCAATAGAAATTTCTGGCATTTGAAAATCTACTTCTTGCAAATTTAAAGGTATTCTATGCAGCAGTCTCCTTCTTTGGGTACCTCTTCCTTTTTATACATATTGAAAATACATTKATGGACTTGGTGGAGAAGGAAAATGAGCATCACAACATGAAAYAAGTTCTTTGGTGGAGCCCCCATTAGAATTTTCTTGAGATTCTTGAATCTTTCCAATGGAATTGCCAAGTCTTTGAAGAACTATTTCAATGGAATTTCCAGGGAGTTCATCCTCCTRAATATTTGATGGTTCTTGTCTCTTCAAAKATTATGATATATAAATTTTTCCCAAATATCCAAAAAAAATATCCTTGAGGTCATTCAAATATCTCTCAATAAGTTGTTTATAAACCTCGTGCATCTAGAACAAGTAGTAGTCTTCCTAAATMTTCTTTTCAAAACTTTGAACCATGGAGACTATAGTTACTCAATCATATCTGAAACAAAGCTTCATATATATTGAAAATAAATCATTCCCCAGTTGAGTCACCAAAAATGTTGATGTTTAGATTGGTCAAGATCCAAACAACAACCTCACAAGGATAAAATCCCCCTGCATTTTTATAGAGGTGGTACTCCTCTGTATTTGTTTGAAAGATATAGATTGACTGTCTTGGACTTAGTTGTCAAAAGGGAGAATTATAAACACCAAACCCCAAATCTTTATTTCTTTAGTGTGTATGTAAAATGGTTCTTGATAACCATATTTTTCTTTGAGTGCAACATTTGCTTGGAAATGGACCAAGCAACTCTTTAACAATGAAAAAGATGAAGGAATGATTCAATATCAAAATAAATACATGTTCAGATTTATTATAACATCCTTCTGAAACACATGCAAGCAGAAGATGCATCCATATTTTCTCACAAGAAAAATAATTAAATGGTGTTGATCACTTCAAAGAACTTTAAATGAGTATTGCATTCAAAACTTAAAAGAATTTGATTGGATTAATCCAAAAATATCATGCTAAAAAATCCCAAGGTCTAAGAAATCATTAAAGTTATACCATGAAGTATTTCTCCGTGGATATTAATACATAAATATAATACACAACATTTCAGTAAACCAATTGACTAATGCTCAGAAATAAATTTTTCCAAAATAAAGGACTAAACCTCCATGAATCATTTACAAAACCCCAAATTACATTAACAACCACATATATGGATGTAAAATACTCTTATGATCTTTAAGAAAGAGACTTGGAAGAATAAAAGAAATACATTAAAAAACTCATCCTTATGTTCAGTTCAAAATACAAACATAAAGCCTTGAGAGAAATTGTGTAGAAGAAGAAAAAGAGAGAAAAATGGAGATATTTGTTTGTTGATAGGAAAAAGGTTCACAACACTTGGAAAAAATTATTCTTGCAATTATTCAAAGCTCTTCTTGCATGAGTGTCCTGATAATATGGAATCAAATTTTGATTCCATAAAATGCATGGCGAAGCTAATACCGAGGTCTACACCATGATTTGATGAACATACACAAATTCCTCCTTCTAATGTCATTTTTTTT
>JASDQU010437269.1:179516-196406 GCA_032191745.1 Picea mariana | reverse complement strand
GTCTCGAGCTTGGCTCAAGCTGCTTCAACTTGTCTCTATGCTACTGCTTCTTGCTCAGTGAATTCATGAATAACCGCTTCGCTGATAGGCCCTTCCAGTTGCTTCTCGGCTATAACAACTACTTGTTCTAGTATTGTTCCTTGACCTTCAATTTCTTCAAACAGTAGATAGGTCGCCTCCTGGCTCGGCTGGAGTTTTTGGGTGACTTCCATCACTCTGTTCTGCGTGTTAAGAATGAGTTGTTGGGCAGTGCATTGTTTCTGGGATCTCTTCATCCTCTCGATGGGTGACAGGAGCTTGAGTTGCACCTATACTGTATCTGCATGTTTCTTTGCTTCCTGGATTTGGGACTCCAATTTCTTCAACTCTGGGTCTTAGGATAGTTGTTCATATATCTGCGCGCTTCTGCTACTTAATTGTTTTCATTATGAAGCAAGTGTTTTAATCCTCTCGACTGCGCTCTGAGCATTCAATTCTCATTGGTTGCGCACTTCTTGTGGGGTACTTGGTATAGTTTGAAGCTCTAATTCCACGACCCTTTGTTGACGTTGTTGAATAACTTCAGCAAGCTTCATCACTTGACGTTCGAAGGGTTCTTCTCTCTTTTTTTCTAATCCAGTGATGGAGTGGAATGCTCGGTTAACTGCTTCTTCCATCCTGATTTGCTTCACGAGAAGTTTCTCTTTCTCCTTTTGAATCTTCGCTCTATCTTCTTCAATTTTTTCTTGGAGAGCATCCTTCTCTTGTTGCGTGGCTCGACGTTGTTCTATGATTTCCTATTGTACTTTCGTTAAGGCCTAAGTAACCTATGTTTTTTCTTCATGTGTGTGTTGAAGGCATGCTTTGATTGTATCAGCAATCTTGCAGAGTTGAACTGATTCTTCTCCCAGTCCTGTTGTTCCTTCTGGCAGAGGCATAGTAGAGATTGCGCAGCTAGACTGAAGTGCCTGTTGCACTTCTTGGAGCCCAATTTCAATCCTGTTATATATATGTTCCTGCTTCACTTCCTTATTTTCTATTATCTCTTCTATGGCTTCATTCATAGTTGCGAGGAGGAAACTGAAGTCATCCGGAGTGAGCATGGTCTGCATCTTAGTTACGGTTGCTTTTGATTTCTTCCGGGAGGGAGACTTCGGAGGTGACCCTTTTCTCTTCTTTATAACTTCGAATTCATCTTCCGGTCTCTGTTCGACTTCCTCTAGGTATTCACCATTACCTCCTTGATCTGGTGTGATGGAATTCTTCCTTACAAGTATGTTATCTACATCCTAAACCTCTTCAGGCTTCTTCGTCTTCTTTGTCTTACTGGGCCTAGGTGTGTCTTGTGCAGCTTCTGGTTTGTTGATGTCTGAAATGTCCATTGGATCTGTTGCAACAAGGATTTCCATCGACCATTCCTTGGTGATCTCTTCTAGGTCTTCTTTTGTCAGCTTATAATAGGACTGAAGCTTTTCCTGGTGCTCATCGGCGCATGGAGTTAGGTATATAAAGTGGCGGTCCGCGTTGAAATTTATCAAAGGTTGGAACCTTTGTAAAGTGTTTGGGTTTATGCGAGGTTCACCCCCTATGGATGCTTTCAATTGGTTATAATACGTGTGGAAAACGACATTCAATTTCCATTTCTTGTTCATGTCAGTAAAGTACCACAATGTACTGAACTTTGCGGCTAGTGGCTCAAAGGGGTCGAGGTCCGGGAAGGTTGCGCCTTCCGGTAGCTCCCATGAAACAAAAGCAATTAGTATTAAAAGCCATCTAAAATGGAATTCATGCCCCTGATCCTGGGCTTCTCTACAATCAATCCCTAGCTAGTTTACCAAGTACTTCGCCCAGTTCATCTGTAGTCCCTCTGCACATTTTCCTGCGAGGTCAACTACGAAGCCTGATACTTGTGTAGATCTATTCTTACATACCATCTTTCCTGCGATCAGTTGACATGCGAGGTGCTCTACGCCACTTTCGATAGAGGCTACCTTGTAGCCTCGCGGGCCCTTCTCGACATTGCCATAAGCTTCTTTAATATTTTGTGAAAGAGCGCAGTCCACGGTCTTTCCAAGGTAGTAATCCTGGTGATTAGGACCCTGCATGCCAAGCCCGATGATCATATTGATCAGTGTCGGATCAATAGTTATGTGATGGTTTAACCATAGGTATCCTCTGTGGTAACTTGAGAGCAGCAATTTTACACAAGCATTCACCTCCTAGTGTCTGCTGAAGTGTGGAATTTTCATAACGTTGAAAAGTAGACTGTGTGAGGTTCATCGTCCATTGTTGAGGGATAATATTTGAATTATTTCTCTTAGTTCTTGTCAAGTACGTATACGGGGCAAGCATGTTGTAAACCTTATGGTCCCCCAGGTTGAAGTCACAAAACTTCAATGCTATAACCTTGTCTTGATCTACACGGTAGATGCGTACTCCTTTCAGTAGATATGCAGTGACTAGGGTGTATTCAAAGTCTCTAGGGATATTGTCCCTACTAATCACACCACTCAGAGGGGGTATGTAAGCTGGTAGGATGGATGGCACTAACTTCGTGTTGGCTATGTCGTCTTTATGCTTAGTTCTCCTTTCCACGCCGGCTCCAGATGTTCCTGCTCGAGCAGTCGATGGGGAGGCTTGCACTCCTCTCATCAATGATGCTTGGACTCCTGTGGACATTCCTCTTTCCAACATGACTCTCTTAGTCATTAAATTGTGGATTCCTCAACTGTGGTGAGATCATCAGACATACACACTCAGAAATGATAATTGGGGCACGATGATCTCAGATACTGCACTAGGATGAACAATCTTCTTGCAGTGATCACTGTATACAATCACTAGTTCTGCGGGCTTCGAATTTTTAGTTGGCAAAAGTGTTCTTCGAGCACGACGCGATGAGCTAAATAGGAAATTCGTTAATGGTCTACTTGCAACGGGTGTGAGGCTTCCATTATCATAGATATTTCCATTATGGTGAGGTCCAATGGTCTGGCGGTGATCCTTTAATGATTTTCTATTCATTTGGCCCAGAAGTTGAATGGGTGTATCGGTCCAACAGCTAGATTGCTTCACCACAGCGAAGTGCCATATGTCGTTGTTCTGATATCTCGGTGAAGTTCAATTCCTGTGATTTTTCCTTATGCAGTGTTCCACCTGGGATCTCTTGTAACTTTTCAATCTTCACCTTTTTCTTAATTAATTTTCTAGCCTTCTTCCCGGTAGTCTTCAACTCGGTCGGTCTTTTCCCGTTCTGATTCCTGTCTTCTCTCAACATAGTCACTTTTCACTGCTGAGATTATTTCTTCAGATACGAGGTAATACTCCTTCAACATATGGATTAGGTATTTTAGTCTTCTTTGGTTCCTCTAATGCACTTATAGCTTCGATGTCCAAGTCCCTAGTGTCCAATAGCTTAGATCTGTTCTCTTGTCTTTCCATCAAGTAGGCGATCCTTCTAGTCATAAATTCCATGAGTTCTTGCTTCTTCTGTTCTAGGGCTTCCTTTTCTTCTTTTCTTTGGATCTGGTCTTTTTCAATCCAGATCTTGCCTAACAAAGTTGGAAATGGGGTACAGTCCTCAATAAATTTAATAACTTYKAAATCTTCCTCTGTCGAAGCTCCATGGGTACTCATAGCTATCTGGGTAATCCTGCCACATAGGGTTACCATTTTTCCTTTAAAAAACCCTATTTTTCCTAGTGAAGGAACCATAGAAGGCCTTCCTAGGGTTTCCCAAGTGCTTTCTGTCATAATKTTCATCTGTGTTTCCTCATCCAGAGCACAGTAAATGTCGAAGTCTCATATTCTTACTTCGATTTTCTCCTTTTCTTTGAAGATCTCTAACAAACTGACATCTTTATGTTCATTCAGGGTTTCTTTCATTTTCAGTAACATAATCTCTGATTCTTTCTGGGGTTCTTCTATAATCTTAGTCTCTTGATCTCCTTCAGGGTTTTTTTGCTCCATATTCATCTTTTCAAGTCTAGCAATCATTCTAGGGAAATCCAGTACTTCATGGTCCATAACCTTACAACAGAGGCAACTAGGTTTTCTCCCAGGGAATTCCTTAGCAAGATGTCCTGGTCTTCTGCAACTGTAACAAAGAGTTAATCCTCTCTTTCTCTTCAATGATCCCCAACTTTTCCTGTACTGCGCACTAGGATCATAATGGCTAGCCTGCAAAAAATTATTTCTAGGATCCTGCATCCACTCGTTAGTCCAAACATTCTTTATATGCATAGGTATAACATATATTTCATTATTCTTATCAGATCTATTCATATCAAACGTTCTTTCATCTAACAATGCCCGAGTTTTCAAGCTACGACAAAATCTATCAAGCATACATAAATTCATCCTTCAGAAACAAAAATTTCCACTTATTGAGCACAAAGCTTCCAGATCTAAAACCTTTCACTATTTTACCTTTATCAGAGCACAAATATTACAGATCTTACCTCTTTTCTTCAGATATGGCTTCTTTTCTTCAGCACAAAGCTTCATGGGTCGAGTAGAGTATTGCGCATCAGAGTGACAGATCTACGCACAGAGTTTCCACAAGTTCAGGACGAATCTTTGCACAAATATTCTTCTTCCTTAGTTCCTAGCAATCACAGTTTCAGGTCCCAACAACTGAACCATTTGTTGGCATAGGGGAAGACCCAGGGTTCAACGCTACAACAACACACCAACAAAACCCTAACTACCGGCCCTTTCGGCAACACCTGTGAAGCAGATGAAGTCTCACCCGAGGTAGAGGCAGGGGTGATTGTAGGACTTAGGTGTCTACAACCTTAGCCGGGATCCAGATTTGTGATTACACACTTAGCCTCAATAGTTCACCTAGAATTAACCCTTATCTCACTCCACAGATAACACATAGCATTGCAATATATACTTAGATCTAAGATGATTCAACACTTAGCAGCATACAATAAACTGGATTTGGTAGACCAAGCACTTAACAACTTCATACACATCAAAATTATCATTTATACACATATAATAAGCACAAAGAAGAAGTAAATCTATCTAAGCATGTCATATCACGTAGAAAGAGAGAGAAAACACATGCAAGTAACATCACAAAGCATGACACACAGATTTATGTGGTTCACCCCCACCCTGGGGCTACGTCCACCAACTCTTCTTCTATATTATTGTTGGCCAATCGGTTACAAGAACAGAGCCTCAAAACCTACTCCACACAGGATAGGAGATCTACGCAGCTCGCTAGATCCTCCTTTCCCGAGTATCTCTGAGAATAAAACCTTCTTACAATCCGTGCACTCAACACTTATAATACTTGCATTCATCTCTGCAAATATATCACACAAATCATCTCTTAGCACTAAGCCACTTCTCAAGTGTCCTCAAAAGGTCCCTTCTTACATAGCCTAGACTTCTACTTATACATTACAAAAAGGGGCCTAAACATGGGTAAACCCATGGGCCGACATCCCGGTCACGTTACATTATCCCCCAAAACCCAAAAAGGGGGTCTAGCTTCCACGATCTCCGCTTCGCTTTGCACTCCATCTTTGACAGGCTGTCGAAGTCCCAAAAATGGTCAAATATGACCAAATGTTCCTCAAAACTTGGTCAAGGGACAACAGTATGAATAGTTGGCTCCCTTTAAACAATAATTCATCCTGGATCAAATATTTTTTCCATGGGCTTCTGTCTCCCAACAAAGGATTCTTACATGCCTCATAATCCTCCTTAAAATATGGATCTTCTTGATACATTTCCTTGAGGTGTTCAAACCCTAAGGTCTCCACTTGGAATTCATGTACAATTAAAATCCTCCTGCTCAAAGCATCTGCAACTTTGTTAGCAGTTCCATCAATATTTTTAATAACAAAAGTAAAATTCTGCATAAATTCTACCCATTTAGCATGTCTCTAATTCAACTTTTCTTGCCTAGTAATAAACTGCAAAGCTTGGTTATCACTGTACAAGAAAAATTCTTTAGGAATTGGATAGTTCCTCCACTTATTCAAAGCTTGAATCACTGCATAAAATTCTTTGTCATATGTGGAATACTTCTTCTTCTTGTCATTCAACTTCTCACTGAAATAAGCAACTGGCCTATTATCACGACTCAAGACTACTCCAATAGCTACTCCACTTGCATAACATCTCACTTGAAATGTTTTTCCAAAATCTGGTAAGACCAGAATTGGTTGTTTTGTGATCTTTTCCTTCAACACTTTAAAACTTTTTTCATCTTCCTCTGTCCAATTAAAATACTTGTGTTTCTTCTTCACAGTGTCCAACATGGGTGTACATATACCACTGAAATCTCTGATAATTTTTTTATAAAAACTTGCTAACCCATGAAAACTTCTTACCTCAAATATGCTTCTTGGAGATGGCCATTCTTTGATTGTTCTCACATTTTTTGGATCCATCTTCAATTCATTTGAAGAGATCACAAAACCCAATCATATGAGTTATGTCTTCATAAAAGATATTTTCTTCAGATTTATCAGTAATTTTTCTTGCTACAACCTTCTCATCACTGATGTCAAATGTTTTAAGTGTTCTCCCTCTGTCTTACTAAAGATCAGTATTTCATCCAGATACACTATGACAAATTTTCCTATGAAGTCTTTCAATACTTCATTAATTAATCTCATAAATGTGCTTGGGGCATTTGTCAACCCAAATGGCATGACCAACCATTCAAGCAACCCTTCATTTGTCTTGAATGTTGTCTTCCATTCATCTCCCTCTCTCACTCTTATTTGATGATACTCACTCTTCAAGTCTATATTGGAAAAATAGCTTGTTTCACTCAAACAATCCATCAAATCATCCATCATGGGTAAAGGGAATATATACCTAATGGTGATCTTATTGATGGCTCTGGAATCTGTACACATTATCCATCCCCCATCCTTCTTTGGAATCAACACAGTTGGTATTGCGCATGGGCTTAGGCTTTCCCTGACTAAAACTTTATCAAGGAAAACTCTTGGACTTCATTTTTGACTTCCTCATTCTCTCTAGGTGTCAACCTATAAGCTGATTTGTTTGGTAAACTAGCTCCTGGAATAAGGTCAATATGATGGCTTATACTCCTAATGGGTGGCAATGAGTGAGGTAACTCATCCACTACTATGTCAGCAAAATTCTCTAACAGTTCATGGATTTCTTCAAGTAAATATTCCACAGAAGTATTTGTAAGGATAACACTGGGCTTCCTCACTATAGAAAACTACATCTCCTACTCCTTCTTGACTTCATTCAATATTTCCTTCCCACTCATGAGAAGTATACTTCAACTAGCTTCCCTCTTTTGCTCTTTGTCTTCTATTGGCAACAACATATGTGTCCTACTATTGTTTTCTAAGGTATAAGTATTCTTCCTCCCATCATGAATAACTTTTATGTCAAACTACCATGGTCTCCCCAATAAAATATTATAGACATCCATAGGAATTACATCACATAATATTTCATCCCTATAACCCCCTATTTTAAATTCAACTTGGCATTGTTGACTTACCATTACTTGATGTCCTTTCTACAACCATGATACCTTTTATGGGTTTGGATGTGCATTTGTCTTCAACTCCAGTTTGTCCACCATCTTTGTGGATACTAGATTTTCAGTGCTCACACTATCTATGATCACCTTGAAAACTATGTCTTTCATCTTGAAAGCAGTTCTGAACAGACTTGTTCGCTGAACTGGTTCCTCTACCTCATTCTCTATCTTAAGAAGAACTTTCCTCATCATGAGGTTCTTTCTTCCTTGTGTTTCTTCTTCTTCCACATGCTTCTGTGCTTCAGAAATGTGTGCTACTCCTCCTTTAGTGTCGTTCTTCCTCTCTATACATTCCCAAGACATGTGCCATGTATTTTCATAGGCATAACATCTAACTTCACCTTCTCTAGCTCTTCTTCTTCCTCTAGGAAAAGAGATTCTTCCTCCATGTTGTCCTTCCTTAGAGCTTCCACCTTTTTCAGGTTGAATATGATTCTTTCCAACTTCATGCTTTGATTTCTGGAACTTGTCTCTATTGGTTCCCTTACCTCTGCTTGAATTTCCTCCTTTGTTTCATTGGCTTTGATTTATGGTCAATTTCTCTTNTCTTGAAAGCAGTTCTGAACAGACTTGTTCGCTAAACTGGTTCCTCTACCTCATTCTCTATCTTAAGAAGAACTTTCCTCATCATGAGGTTCTTTCTTCCTTATGTTGCTTCTTCTTCCACATGCTTCTGTGCTTCAGAAATGTGTGCTACTCCTCCTTTAGTGTCGTTCTTCCTCTCTATACATTCCCAAGACATGTGCCATGTATTTTCATAGGCATAACATCTAACTTCACCTTCTCTAGCTCTTCTTCTTCCTCTAGGAAAAGAGCTTCTTCCTCCATGTTGTCCTTCCTTAGAGCTTACACCTTTTTCAGGTTGAATATGATTCTTTCCAACTTCATGCTTTGATTTCTGGAACTTCTCTCTATTGGTTCCCTTACCTCTGCTTGAATTTCCTCCTTTGTTTCATTGGCTTTGATTTATGGTCAATTTCTCTTCGGCTTTCAAGACTTCTTGATAAGAATCCTCGACTTTACTAACGGACATCATGTTGATCTTCTCTTGTATTTCATATCTCGTTCCATTGATATACCTGGATGTCTTTTCATCATCATTCTCTTTTTTTCCAGCCCTGATGTTTAGTTTGTAAAATTCTTCAGTGTATTCCTTCACTGATAAGATTTTCTGTCTCAGGTTCTGTGATCTTCTAAACAGATTGATTTGATAGTCCTTTGGGATAAATTTTTATTTTACCTTGGCTACCATCCTATCCCAACTTTTAAGTTTCTACTTGCCCTTGCATCTACGATCGGCTTGCAGTTTGTCCCACCATAGTGTTGCATGACCCTTCAATCTTTTCATTGCATGCTTCACCATCTTGTCTTATTTAATATCTTTGTAATCAAAGTAATTTTCCATAGCACGTACCCAATCCAACAATTCTTCAACTTCTAAATTACCTTCATACATTGGTACCTCTATTTTTTCTCTATATCCTATTCTTGAAACAAATTTCAATAAGCGATCTTCTGGAGCATCCTCTACTACATTTTCTTCGACCTCGATCTCTTCACTTTCAGCTTCACTGATATCTCCAGTGTATGGTGTTCTCCTCTGCATTGTTTCCATGGTGTCCAGTCTCATTCTGATTCACCTCATTTCTTCTTCCATTTATGGATTCGCTCTGTGTCTTCTAGGTGGCATGATTCCACTACTTCACCTTTTGATATCTAAAAATAGAATCAACTCTTGATACCACTAATGATATCAATTTATCTCATTTCTCCTTTGTCTGTTGTCTGCAAACAAATTCAATTGCTCTAATACCATCTGATGTAGCCCCCCTACTCTCCTTCAGGATACATAACCTCTCGGTCAAGGATTCCTATTCTCTCAGTCAAATCGACTCTTTTAAAACTTGATGGTATCACTTTGTAACTAAACACATGCCTTTTCGGCTTCTGGTGCAGGTCTTATGATACTCATGACCTCTCCCTGTGATGTTGAGCTATCGTGTTTCGGGTTCTATCCCCTTTTCCATTATCCCCTTCCTAGATGTGACCTTGGGCTATGACCTCACGTAAACACGTCATTGCGGGGTTACCAAAAGTGGTTTGAAACCAAACTTCTTTTACCCCCGCAATTCACTACCAATCGCCATGGGTCCCTTTTGCAATACTATGGTTTCGATTGTGGCCAGCTCTCAAATTTTTAAATATCGAGCACTTTCTGTCCCCACAATTCAATGTGACCGTTGATATCATAATCTCGGCGGTGCTTCCTAACCAACGTCTTAGATCTACCTCCTTTCTTTCCTTCTCTCCAGAGCACACTTTCCCAGATCTTCATGATCTATCGACGTGTGTCCCTTTCCAATCAATGGTTGTGATTTTCTTTGGAAATCTGGGCTTCATATTTTTCAACTCTCAACCTTCACTTTATCCCAGAATTCTTTCATTCGGAGTTCGTGATCTATTGACATGTGTCTCTCGCAAATCGACGACTACGATTAGCTTCGACTCTTCGGGCTTCAGAAGTTTCAACTTTCCTCCTCCACTTTCTCCTGGAGCACTTTCTCTAAAATGACAGATCTTCTACCATGCGCCCTCCCCAAATCAATGACTATGGTTCACTTCGGCTATTCGGGCTTCGGGAGTTTGAATTCTCCACCTTCGCTTCCTCCCAAAACACTTTCACTCGAAGTACACGATCTGTGGACGTGTGTCCTTCTGGATCCGACGACCACTATCTACTTCAGTTATTCGGGCTTCGGGAGTTTCAACTTCTGCACACTCGCTTTCTTTTGGAGTGTTTTTACCCGAAGTCTCCGATCTTTTGACACATACTCCTAGATACCAACGGTGAGGATCTACTTTGGCTCTTCGTCGATTTCACCTCCTCCTTGTCTACAAAATTCTGAAGTTGTATATATTGCACCACCTATCCCTCTGGATGATGGGCATTCCCTAATCACTTCGGGACTTCAGGAATTTGGTCATTCCGCTCTCAAATGCACACAAAGGGTTAAGGCCTGTGCACTTTATCTTGATCAAATTACTGTTGATCCTTACGCTCATATCCGACGACTGTTGTCTCTCCTCCTCCTGAGATTTTGATTTCCTCCGACTTAGATGACTTTGTAAGTTTTCAAAGTTTTGGCCTTTTCTCCTCCCGAGACTATGGTCTCTTGGATCTAGTCTGCACTCATGAAAGCACTATCCCTTATGATCTTGGTTCCTTTTAGGATTTCGATCTCTCGCGCACTCCTTGCGGTCCTGGAATCTCAACAAACTCAAATCAAAATATTTCTTTGAAACAAATTCTTCCTACACTCCTCGCGCTCCTCTGTTCTGGTTCTTCGACGCTTAGTCTCTCCTTGACATTGTGCACTCCTTGTACTTGGTCTAAGTTCTTTTTGTTTTTTCTAAACTCTTCTAATTCAATTCAAGATTCTGTCAATGCACTCCTTGCATACGATATGCACATCTTGCATACGAATTCTCAGAAGCATAACGATTGAAACTTATCCAGTTTGTCACAAACTCATATGATCAACCATAAACAATAATGTATGAATGAAATGAACTAAAACACACACAGAATGCATCATTCATTCAATCATACATCAAAATGAACATTGTCCAAGGAGTTGGAACAATTATGTCTGTTATATTCATTCATGAAAAAATTACATAGTATTACCGTTCTTCACTGTAGCTTTTCTACTCTCCTCTACTCTTGTGTCTCTTACAATAGAAAAACAACAAATCTATCTCAGTGGATCCTCGATCTCTTATACATCGTGTCTGCAACCTATCCTATCAATTTTTAGTGGTTACCTACTTTGTCCTATTACAATAAATATTAGTTATCACCAGATAAGAGCTTCCACTCTTTATCTGAAAATCCTTACAGTCGTATAAGACCTTACAAACAAGATATATTTAAAAGAATCATTTCCAAAATATATCAACAACTTGTTTTGTTCCTGATTTAAATGTTTATTTGAAATTCTTTCATGCTGAGATGTCATATCTTTGCCTCCACACTTGCTTCTTTGACTTTGAAGGTGATTCTCCTGCATCAGAGGTCACGAAGACTATAAATACAAGGTTCCTTGGCTCATTTGATACACTCACTCACACTCTGTCATCCACATAAAAGGAAGGCACAAGTCTGAGCAAGGTGATGCAACAACTGCAATAGGAGAAGGTTCTTATTGTTTAGTCTTTGTGGTAACTCTCTCTTGTGCGCTACCCTTAGTAGAGGTGCACTAATCTTGTATGATGATGCTAATACAAATAGGGTGATATTCATGGTTGTATATTTAGCTAGCCATTGTGCTAGAGTTTATCTATTGGTTCATGGTTGGACTTGTTTGGACTAAATCTCTCTAAGAAAATTTGGTTGGGTTTTTCCCCCCTTTGGGGTTTTCCCGGGATAAATTCTTGTGTATAATTGTGCTTGTTACTACTGCGCTTATTTTCAGTACATGATATAAATTTTAATGTGAAAGAATATCTAAATATATTGGAAAACCTAATTTCTCTGTAAAAGAGAATAAAATCTAACGTGGTATGAGAGTTGATTACCTTCAGAACAATCTAACCACTAGAAGGAAGATCATATTTATTGCAGTAACTTGTTGTTGCAGTGACCTTGTTGCTGCAACACACACTCTTTGTCAAGCTCTATGAGGAATATCCTAATATCATTGGGGATAATTCCTTCATTGGGAAGTTCTCCCTACCCAATTGCACCCCCTGCAACCTTCATTTTGCAGTTTAGTGAAGTTCAAAAATTTGAAATTTCTCAGATCTAGGGTTTCTACCGACGAAAATGAGTACCAATATGAGAGTTAAATATAGAATGGATAGAGAATATAACTTCATATCTCGGAAGCATAGGGTACACTCATTCTATAATATAATGAGTTATTGGATCATGTCAAGCAGATACTTCCAAAACCAGAAGAATACGAAGCCAAAGAAAAGTTTAGGAATAATGAAGTCAAGGCCAAAAGGATCTTGACAGAATCGATTAAGGATCATCTGATACCAATTGTATCAGAATTGAAGACACTGAAATAAATGTTTGATGCCCTAACCAAAATTTATGAAAGAAAGAACACTATCCAAAAGCTTACTCTAAGGCATCAAATTAGAAACGTGATAATGAAAAAGACAGAAACAATATCCAACTATTTCATGAGAATCTCACAGATTAAGGACCAAATAACAGCTATTGGAGATTTAGTAGACAATGTAGATCTTGTGACCAATACACTCAATGGATTTCCCTCTTATTGGGACCCATTTGTTCAAGGTATTTTCACAAGGAGTAACTTTCCCAAATTTGACAAGATGTGGACATAATGTATCCAAGAAAAATCTAGGTTGATATCCAAAATACAAAAGACAAATGATGAGGAAAATCAAGCTCTTACCGCACATCTGAAGAAAAGGAAGGATAGAAGAGAAGCCAGTCCAAAGAGATTTAAAATACCATGTTAAGGGAAGGATGCATCAAAGTTCATATGCTACAGTTTCCAAAAGCTCAAACATTATTCCTTTCAATGTCTGCATAGGAAGGATAAAGTAAAGCATCATGCACATGTAGCAAATACAAAGACAAAGGAGTCAAAAGATGAAGAATATGTATTTTTCTCAACACTCATAGGTAATATCATTTATGGGAGTGATATTTGGGTCATGGATAGCAGTGCTTCCAAGCACATGACTTGATTCAGAAGTTCCCTTACAAACTTGACAGAAAATAGCTCATCCCTTCAAGTGGAACTTGGGGATGATTCCAAACATGCAACCAAAGGAGTAGGAGAAGCCTCACTTAAAATTGAATCAAGTAAGCCTATTTCAATTAAAGATGTGTTTTTTTTACAAGGCTTGAAGAAGAATCTTCTTTCCATTTCTGCTTTAGAAGATAAAGGTTTTAGGGTAGCATTTGTGGATGGCCAAGTTCTACTGTGGCCCAAGAATTCAAACATAGATTTAGATATCGTGATTAGTGTTCGAGAGGGAGGACTATATAAATTGAAGGGACACCAAGAAAAAACCCTTGTGCACAAGTGGAACTTGGAGATGATTCCAAATATGCAACCAAAGGAGTAGGAGACTCATCACTTAAACTTGAATCAAGTAATCCTATTTCAATTAAAGATGTGTTTTTTGTACAAGGCTTGAAGAAGAATCTTCTTTCCATTTCTGCTTTAGAAGATAAATGTTTTAGGGTAGCATTTGTGAATGGCCAAGTTCTACTGTGGCCCAATAATTCAAACATAGATTTAGATATCATGATTAGTGTTCAAGAGGGAGGACTATATAAATTGAAGGGACACCAAGAACAAACCCTTGTGCACAATGATGTTAGATGGAATGATCTATGGTACCAAAGACTTTCTCACCTAAACTATAGAGCACTACTAGTATTGAGAAAGATGGTTACAGGTCTACCAGACATGCATGTAGAACATGATAGGGTTTACAAAGGATGCAGACTTGGAAATAATGACAAGAAATTTTTTGCAAACATTGACAATAGATCCCAAGGGATATTGGACATCATACATTCAAATGTATGCAGACAAATGATGGTTCCCTCCCTAGGAAATTTTGTATACTATGTCATTTTCATAGATGACTACTCACGGAAGACATGGATCTACTTCTTGAAAGAAAAGGATGAAATCTTCAGTAAGTTTCAAGAATTCAAGTCTTTGGTTGAAAATTTATCTGGAAGAAAGATTAAAATCTTAAGATCTGATAATGGGGGTGAGTACACCTCAAATTAGTTCAAGGAATTCTACAGAGATGCATGGATTAAGAGGGGGCTGCCAACTCCCTACAATCCACAGCAGAATGGGGTTGCATAAAGGAAGAACAAATCCATTGTGGAAGCTTCCAAAGTGATGTTCAATGACCATAAACTACCCATGCACTTATGGGAAGAAGAATTAAGTACAAGTGTGTACGTTCAAAATAGAAGTCATCACAAGATATTGGGGATCAAGACACCAGAAGAGATATTCACTGGAAAGAAACTAGGAGTCAGTCACTTGAGGATATTTGGTTGTCTAGTGTATAATCATGTTCCCAAGAAGAAGAGAATGAAGCTAGACCCTTCAGGAAGGAACATAATATTCGTTGGATACAATGAGAGTTTGAATGATTACATAATATATGTTCCCAGTCAGAGACAGATTGAGATCAGTTGGGATGAGATATTTGATGAAGATGAAGCCTTCAAAATATCTAGGTAGTCTCACTTAGATGAGGGCAGAGAGGAGAAGGAGGTTCCAATGGATGTTGTCACAGTTGAATCTAATTCAAGGGAACCTATTCCAGAGGTTCAGAATGAAGTGGAAAAGTCAGAAAGACTGGTAGATCCACCCAGAGAAACTGTTGTTACCCGAAATAGACCATCTTGTTCTACGTGACACTTTGGAGGAAGCTAAAGGACATGCAACTCCTAAAGGCTCTTTCAGAGAGAGCAAGAGACCACACAACTTTTTTAGCTATGTGACACTGATGAAAAAAATAATTGATGCAAAACCTTCCACTTTTGAAGAGGCTACCAAGCATCAAGAATGGAATGATTCCATGATGGAGTATCAGTCGCTCATGAAGAATAATGTGTGGGAAGTGGTTTGTAGACCATAAGGGAAGTCAGTGGTAGCTTCCAAGTGGATCTACATGATCAATAATGTTGCATATGGAAACATAAAGAAGTAAAAAGCGAGATTTATGGCTAGAGGATTCTCCCAGAAAGAGGGAGAATATTATAACGAGACTTTTGCTCCGGTATCAAAGTACACTTCCATCATATCGATTATGGATATTTCTTCAATGATGGGATGGAAATTACACCAGATGGATGTCAAGTAAACCTTCTTGAATGGTTTAATTGAAGAATAAGTGTACATAAAGAAGCCATAAGTATTTGTAATCCATGGGAAGGAGTCCCATGAGTGGAAATTTAAGAAGGATTTGTACGGGATCAAACAGGCATCCAAGGCATGGTATGCCATAATAGACAACTATCTGGTGAGATTGGGGTTTACCAAGGGTGATGCATATACCAACCTTTAATAAAAGGTTGAGAATGGTTTCCCGTTGATCTTGGTACTGTATGTGGATGACTTGTTTCTAACAAGAGATGAGAATCTCACAGTTGGGTGCAAGAGGGATCTCACCTCAGAATTTGAAGTGAAGGATCTAGGTATTGGAGGTGTGGCCGAGGCCAGATAATATTTTCCTTAGCTAAGGAAAATATTTTGTTGAGATCCTACAGATATTTTGGATGATGTACTACAAGCCCATGGCTAGTCCTATGATGAAGAATCAGAATCTCTTGAGTGATTCATATTCATATTTGGTGGACCCTACAATGTACAAAAAATTGATTGGATCCTTGATGTACCTAGTTAACACCAGGTTGGACATATATTTTGCATTGAATGCTTTGAGTCAATACATGGTTGAACCCATACATGTACATTGGATAGCATCAAAACATGTGTTGAGGTACCTACATGGTACGATTAGATATGGATTGAAATATGTCTTAGATGGAGAAATGAAGCTACAGGGTTACATAGACTCTGATTGGGTAGGGATTGCAGTGGAACGGAAAATAACCTCAGGGTGTTGCTTCAGTTTGGGATCAGGCGTGATCTCATGGTTGAGAATGAATCAGACATTAGTGGCACTCAGTACAACAGAGGCAGAGTATATTGAAACCAATGTTGTAAGTCATGAAGAAGTGTGTCTCTGGAAGTTGCTTGCAGGGTTATTTGATCTAGAGTTGGAGCCAACTTTGATACATTGTGACAATCAAAGTTGTGTGAAGATGTCAGAGAATCCTATGTTTCATGAAAAGTCAAATCATATAGAGATAAAATACCACTGCATCTGAGACATGTTGCAAAGAGGATATGTGGAGCTCCATTACATATCCATTGATGAGTAGACAACAAACATTCTCACTAAGCCTCTATCTAGAGTGACATATGAGTACTTCATAGACAAGCTTGGCATGATGCAGAATGTCCACCCTCGTTGAGAGGGAGGCTTGATGTTTCTCCTCCAGCCAGCTTCCCCCTATGGCCAAGGGTTTCCCAGATCATTCATGTGAGGTGACTGAGGGAGTAATGTATAGATAAGTACAGATATTACCTACGTCATGTGAGGTGGCTAGGTGTGAATAAAATCTGTATCAAGTCTTTCCTACGCCATGTGAGGTGGCTAGGTGTGAATAAGACTTGCAGCATAGCCTTATCTGCGCCATGTGAGGTGCCTAGGTGTGAATGGCACTATGGTCGTAGTTTTTCCTACACCATGTGAGGTGGGTA
>JASDQU010437269.1:145540-167566 GCA_032191745.1 Picea mariana | reverse complement strand
AAATCTTTGAATGTTGGATATGTACATCACTCTGACACATTAAACATCATCGATGATCAACCTAAGCTCATGTTTGGTCCTGAAGTATACGGTCAAACTAATAATGGTGTCATGGCCCCTTTTTACATCAGCCTAAACATCCACAATTTGATATTACACAACGCTATGCTAGATTCGGGTGCCTCTCACAACCTAATTCCCAAAGCCGTGATGGAAAAGTTGGGACTCGAGGTCACCAGACCCTACAAAGATTTGCATTCTTTCAATTCCAACAAAGTCAAATGTATAGGCTTGATTAAAGACTTGTGCATCACCCTGGCTCAAATCCCAGCGAAAATTATGGTGATGGATATCGTCGTTGTAGATATTCCCCCCAAGTATGGTATGTTGCTATCAAGGTCTTGGGGAGATAAATTGAGAGGAACCCTACAGCTAGATATGTTGTATGCCATCATTCAATTTTTCGTACAACAGAGAAGACTGTACAGGGAAAACCTAATGAAGTATATGGTCAACAACTAGGAAAATCCACACAATTACTCACTACACTCTACACACTTTGATCTGGACTCTTTTATTCTATACAATGATGGTGACTTTGAAGAACAAATCACACAACTGGAAGATGATGCACCTGATCCAAAGGATGATAAAGCAGTTGTCGAAGTAAGAAACCCCATGATTGAAGAGAATGAGGATTTCCCAGAAGATTTTTGGAGCATGGACTTCGATGGTGTTGTGAGTAAAGAAGGAGATGGAGCCATAGTTTGGTTGCATAACCACAAGTCAAAGTATTCAGAGAATAATTCCTACAAGATGAATTTTTAGTGCACTAACAATGTAGTTGAGTATGAGGCTCTAATGCTCGGCCTGAAACTACTAAAGAAAGTTGGTGCCAAAAAGATCATGGTAAGGGGCGATTCCGAACTGATTATAAAGCAAATCAAAGGTGAGTATGCAGCTAAACACCCCAGACTTAGGGCTTATAGGAATGTTGTTTTGGATTTCTTCAATTCTTTACTGAAATCGACTTGCAGGTAATGCCTAGAGGACAAAACATATTGGCGGATGGGTTGGCCACATCGGCAGCTACATGTAAAATTCCTTTTCATCCCACTTGCAAGTACACAATGGAGGTGAATTGCAGACCAATCGTTCCTGACAACATTAGATATTGGTAGGTATTTGGAAATGATGATCAAATTGAAGACTTCCTACAGTGTAAGAACGATTTCGAATGTACAAACATAGATTTAGAAAATGATGATGAGATTGTAAATAAATCTATTTCTGAAAGTGTTAGTGTAAATAGCGTAGATTTCAAAAAGATCTATGAAAATAAAGTAGATGCAGATGAGTTAAATGAAAATGAGATAGATTCTAGTATTCTACAGTTGAAAAGTAATTGTTACCTAGAGGTTTAGTTCCGCTAGAAGATTTATTCGATTTTAATGGCGTTGCCAAAAAACCGAAAATTGAAGCTAGTGGTAAGGAGGTCGAAGAATGCAACATAGGAACATAAGAAAAACCCAATATGATAAAAATTTCTAAATCTCTACCCCCTGAGCAAAAACGCAAATACATCGAACTTTTTAAGGAATACTTAGATGTTTTCACCTGGGGTTACGAGGACTTAAAATCCTACGACACAAGTATCATACAACATCGCATTCCCATAAAAGAAGAACACAAACCATTGAGACAGAAACTTAGGAGAATTAATCCCAAGTTGTTTCCCCTAATAGAGAAAGAAATCAAAAAGATGTATGATGCAAAGATTATATTCCCCTTGATATTTTCCAAATGGGTTTCTAACCTAGGTCCTACCAGGAAGAAAACTGGCGAGATCAGACTTTGCATAGATTTTAGAAATCTGAACAAAGTCTCTCTCAAAGACAATTACCCTTTGCCCAAAATGGACCATATTTTACAAAAGGTGGTTGGATCCAGTAGGATCTCCTTACTAGATGGTTTCTCTGGTTACAAACAAGTTCTGGTCCATCCAGAAGATCAAGAGAAGACAGGTTTTACCACACCTTGGGGAACCTTCATGTATGTGAAGATGCCTTTTGGTCTGATGAACGTTGGGGCTACTTTTCAGAGAGCAATGGACATTTCTTTTGTGGACGAGTCTGGGAGATTTATAGTCATATATCTGGATGATGTAACTGTTTAATCCAAATCTGACGAGGAACACTTGCTCCACCTCAGATGCGTGTTTGAGAAGTGCAGGAAATTTGGGATTTCATTGAATCCTAAGAAAAGCCTTTTCGGGTTAGAGGAAGGTAAACTACTAGGACACATAATCTCGAAAGACGGAATTAAAATAGATCCTAGCATAATAGAATCCATCCAGAAGGTGGAACACCCTAGGAATATCAAAGAATTGCAATCTTTCATTGGAAAAATAAATTTCCTTAGAAGATTCATACCAAACTTGGCCGAACTTCTCAGGAATATCACAAATATGTTAAAAAAAAACACAAAAATCAAATGGAATTCCGAGTCCAAACAGTCATTTGAGCAGGTCAATCATGCTCTCACCCAAGCCCCCGTTCTAATTAGCCCATATTATACAAAAGACTTTCTTCTTTTCTTTTTTGCATTTGAACACACCATCGCATCTATGTTGTTGCAGAAAAATAGTGAAGGGTACGAACAACCCATAGAGTTTTTTAGCAAATCTTTGAGAGATACTGCTTTGAACTATAACATAATGGAGAAACGGGCTTTTTCTCTGGTGAAAGCCATAAAGGACTTTAGAGTCTATATTCTCCATTCTCACATGGTTGCATACGTCCCAAACATGGTGGTTAAGGATATCCTGACCTAGGATAATCCGGATGGTAGAAGAGGAAAATGGATTGCGGTTATTCTGGAGTATGACATTGAAATAAAACCTACTAAACTAATCAAAGGATAGTGTTTGGCCAAATTAATGGTTGAGTCTAATTTTCATGCTTTAGATATTAATTTTTTGGCTGCAGCAGATGGATCAGAAGAGAAGGTGACTCTAAACATAAAAGAGGTATTCTTAAACTCCCCTAAGTATGTAGACCTCATTTTTGTACTCCAAAATTTACAAGCTCCTCCAGGTTTGACTAAGACCAAAGCTAGATTTATTAAATTGAAAGCATTGAAATTTTGTATTTTAGAAAGCAATCTCTATTGGAAAGATCCTGGTGGTATCTTGCTTAATTGTTTGTTAAAAGACGAAGCTGACAAAGTTCTTCAAGATTTTCATGAAGGAGACTGTGGTGGGCACCTGATCTAGAAGACCACAGCTAACAAGATTCTGAGGGCTGGTTTTTACTGGCCTACTATGTTTTCTGACGTCCACCAGAAGGTTACTTCTTGCCACAAGTGCCAGATTTTTTAAGGTAAAAGGAAGATTTTGCCACTCCCTATGAAACCCATCTCAGTTGAATCTCCTTTCCAACAATGGGGTCTAGACTTCATTGGTGAAATACATCCATCCTCCTCGGGCCAACACAAGTGGATCCTCATGGCCACAAACTACTTCACCAAGTGGATCGAGCTTGTGCCATGCAGGCAAGCTACCGACTCTGTCATCGTCAAGTTTTTAGAAACTAACATTTTGTCTCGTTTTGGATGCCCCAGAAAAATTATATCTGACAATGCAGCGGCTTTCAGATCCAAAAGGATCATAGATTTTTGTAATCAATATCGCATTACTCTGGGACACTCGACGACTTATTATCCGCAAGGAAATGGGCTAGCTAAGTCTTCTAACAAAATTCTGGTGAACATTCTCAGAAAGACACTACAAGAAAAAAATAAATCATGGCATAATAAGTTGGTTTTCTCACTCTGGGCTGACAGAATAAGCACCAAAAGAGCAATTGGTATGTCTCCATACCAGTTGGTGTATGGCACCAAGGTAGTTTTTCCCCTTTCATTAGGAGTCCCTATCATGAAACTATTGTAGGAAACCTAAGAAGAACCAAATGATGTCCAACGAAGGATAAATCAAATGATCCACCTAATGCAATCCAGAGAAGTGTACAACAGAACTCAAGTGATCCAGGAAAATATAAAAAAGATTTATGACAAGAGAACCAAAGAGGATAACTTTGAATTGGGTGATCTAGTTTTGAAATGGGACTCCAGAATTGAAGATAAGGGTAAACATGGAAAGTTTGATAGCTTGTGGAAGGGTCCTTACACCATTCAGGCCTACAGAGGAAATAATGCTTTCCTGCTTAGTAATAGTGATGGATCAGACATGCCAGGGGGACCTGTAAATGGCAAGATGTTGAAGCATTATCTTCTACCTCAGTAGAGAGATCACCTTTCCCTTTCCATTGTACATATTGTTTATTTTACAAGCAGTGTGTGTAGGTGAATTTTTTCAGGTGTTTGAAGCCCGCAGAGAAGGCCCTAAGACATTGAATAATGTCATCAAAATTTTCAAAATAAAGCTAGTCAGATAGCAGAAGAAGCTCTAGAGGAATTTTTTCAAAACAACAAGAAATAGAATTCTTGGCATCTCACAAGGAGGATAACATCCCTAGGTGGAGCCATTGTTATAACCCTATAATTATAGGATCAACTGTTGATTGAAATTTTGTTTCCTTTAGTGTTTTTGACATGCATATATTTCTACATTCTCCAAAAGAAAAGAAAATAAAAAAGAAATAAATAAAAAGAAGGCATGAAAGAAAAAGGATAAATCCCCATGAATTGATAATGAATTGATCCATACAGTTTAAACATGGCCAAGTATTTTTAAATTTAAGTATTTAGGATTAGTGAATAAACTTGGCTATACTGTCTAATCTTAGCCAAGTAAATTAGGTTATCTAGTGAATAAATTTGACCAAACAGTCTAATCTTGGTAAAATAACCCCAGGTTAGAGTATTTTCTTAGCCCAACAGTCTAAGCTGGGCTAAAGGTGAAAATGAGTAGGTTAGGACATAGGTTAGTTACTTTCTCTTCAATAAAATTTGTAAGATGATCGATGAAAAATGCATGATTTTGATGGTGAAATGTTTTTCTAACCCCATGGTGACAAAAGCAAGGGAAGCAGCGCACAAAACCCATAAAAGGATCATTAAGCCTAATTTTGGCCTCATATACTGAAATGCACCCCGAAGATTAAAGAATGGGCCTAGATCTACGACTAAGCTTTTGGCACCTAGATCTACGGCTCTGATGAGTTTTCGAACCCCCCCCCCGACCGTTCGACCTTTAACAGTGGGGGGGATGGGGTCCGAAAAAGTGATTAAAGTGTGCACTCATATCTACGGTCATCCCACCAGCGCACAAATGGATGGTCCACAAGAGATTTTGGAACCCCCCCCCGACCATTCTACCTTTAACGGTGGGGAGGGGGCTTTGACATGAAGCAGTGTCCAGGCAGGTCCCAGACCTATGTGGCATCATCTCATTGCATCTCACCAGCCCACTCCAAACATTTACCGCTTACCATTTTTCCAACTCACCACCATCATCCAGAGATGTCACATCCCAAAACCACCCTTTGCAAGTCCCATTTCATCACCCTGTCAGCATGTCCCATCCATCTAACAGTTACAGCTCATATATTTTTCTTTCACCCTGCCCTCTCACGCTCTAAAGGACCCGTTGACCATTTATTACCGGCTATATACTTGTTGTTCACCTTACCTGTCTTTTTTTTCGCACAATGGATACTCGTTCACTAAATCCCAACCCCGTTTCGGTCATTCGCATTTCATTCACACTCCCTGCGTATCAGAGACTCATTTTTCTCTGTCTCTGCAACATCTCATCCAACCATGGTTTTTGCCTACTAACGTGTGTTCAGTGTGCAGGTACTGATGGAAATCAATGGCACCCAAAAGTAAAAATTCAAATGTGGAGGAAAATCCTTATCTCTCACCTCATGTCGATCTCGACCGAATCCCATTAGCAAACAAAGACTATTTAATTTCAAAAACCAGGTCTGAATTTGACTTTGTCGAGCTAAAGTCGTGGTTTAAAGACACTTTCATCGATCAGAGCAATGAAATTGGGCTCTGGGAGTCAATTTTCCCTCTGTATCTTTTTCCCCAAGTCCATCATTTTCTCAAATTCACCCTCAAATGCCAAGCGCACTACCTCCCTGATCAAAGAGCCATAGTATCGTCGTCTGGAGAAACATTTTTCCTTATTACACCCGAGGCCATCGATCAAATGATGCAGGTGCCTAGAGTCGAACCATGTTCTCCCCTCACAATTGAAATATTGACCAAAATGTATCAGAACCTGTCTTTTCCCCAAAGAGCACAAATCTTTGAGTTGTTCCTCCCACAAGATGCCCAATTTCCTAAGAAGAATCCCCCTTATAATTCCTCCATATTTTCTGAAAAGGGAAACCATATTATCTTGACACTGTCTTGTTTGCTCGGTTATTTCTCAAACGAATGGGTGGATGAAGCTATCCTAGGTTTCCTGTCCATTTTATTTGTTGAAGAGAGAGTTGCCACCCAGTTTGATTATAGTGGTTTTTTGGCCGAAAACCTACACGAGCAACTAGAAAATTTCCCTACATAAGGCATGTTTTGGTATTCTTCAATACTGGCCTACATGTTTATGTTCTATCAAGCAGACAAATTTTCCTTTCTCATGCAGAAGATGGACAAGGATGGAAAACCACAAGCAGTAACTTTATGGATATCTATGCTCAGAAGAAACTCCATTGAATTCAGTTTCAAACAGTTCATCGAGTTGTTTTATCACCTAGTAGTAAGCATGCTCAATGGAAGACCAGAACCGAGGATAAACGAGGAGATCCAAAGAGTTCTACACCTTTCGGATCTCGCAAAGACTGGTGACTGGATCTTATATCAGAATCACGCAGAGATCAGAGTGTATGGGTGTAAACTAGCTCCATACAAACTACCTAAGTATGTGCATGTTCGAATATTTTCACTAGAGTATATTTGTCAGATGATAAACTCAGATGACATTCACTTTGTGTCTCTGAAGAAAAAACAACAGATGAGGATTAAAGGGAAAATAGGACCGTTTATTTGCAATAGTTGAGATGTTGAGGAAGAGGCATATAAACAATTAAAGGAAATGAAATTCAGCACCAGTTTCATTTGGCGTTATGATCCAAGTGTGGTCATTGCAAATATGAGATCCAAAAACAAAATTTCACCTTATGCTCACACCCTCAAACCAGAAATTGAAAAGTATGCGAACCAGACAGAGTGAGAGGCAAATAATTTGGTAGATACTGCACAACAGGAATCTCCTTCAGTCTATTTTTCATAGACTACCACTCCACAGGTGCCAAAGGAAAAAATTCCAAGAAAGGATGCCTCGCAGAAGATTTCCAGGTATACAGCAAAAGACCCAAAACCACTCATGCTATTCACAAGTCTGGTGAGGAAGAGCCTTACTCTGCCAAAGTGTTTGAGGGAAAACATCAGGTGGTTTCCACTTCTTCTTCAAAGAAGCATACGGATATAGCTGTGACCACCCAAACTCCACAAGGATCTGTACCCATGGACATTTTTGCAAAATATGACATGATTAAAAAGAAGAACCAGATGCTGACCAACAGCACTTACGCTCAATTTTGGAAGCAAACCTCCACAGCACAACACAAACTGTTGTCAGCTTTTGACACAGAGAAAGGAAGAATGCATCTGGCATTTCTGCAAGCACAGGTGCCTCAACCCAAAGATATAACTGACTACAAAAGGTCAACTATTGTTTTTGACACCAAACAAGTCCATCCAGCTAATCAGATGGATTTGCATAGACAGAATGGAGAAATGGCTTTCTCCACATTGGCACATGCTTCCTCTACGGCAGCAAAGTTATAGGTATCACTAAACAATGTTTAGACCCAATTGAAGTTGGAAAAGATATCCTCTTTTGCAAAGGATAACAGAATAAAATCCTTAGAGGAGTTGGTGCTCAAGATTGGGTATGATCCCTCAAATGTAAAAGCAGCAGAGGAGATGATAAAGAAAAAGAATGTTGACTTTACATCTCTTAGAAAACAGCTGAAATTTCCACCAACAGAGGATTCACAAGATAAAGAAATCGTTGAGGCAGAAGACGAGAAAGAGGAATTGTTGAAGCTAATCATGCAGCAGAACGCAAAGATAAAGGAAATGGAGGCAAAATTGGAAAGGTTATTGAAAGACAAGGAACAATCAACCCCGGTGGAAGTTATTCCATCAAGTGCAGTTCCCCTTATGGAAGTTAGTACAGAAGTCGTGCGAATGACCACTACAGCAGAAATTCCATCGGCAACTCCATTGACAACACTGGAAAAGATTGTGGAGCTAGCAAAGTCCATGGAGGAGATGACTCTGCAAGGAACATAGATCAATAGGCTAGAAATGGAGGTTGAAAGTCTCCAGGAACTCAAGTCTTACTTCCAAACAAGATACAATATTGAGAGACAAGTATCAGAGAAGCTTAAGAAGGAAATATAACAGCTCCAAAAACAAACAGTGGTAGGTAAGACATTAGCAGAGGCTAAGGAAAATATCTGGACAGACATCTCCAACTCCATAAACAAGATTTGGTCCATGGTGCAAATCATGTTCGAGCAACATGATCTGGTGCTAAAGAGTAAGCAGACCATAAACAGGATAAGGAGAGAGCTGGGTGAAATGCCCTCGACAGCTAACGAGATCATCAAGTTTCTGAATTCAAAAACCAAGCAAGAGCTTGAAGAACTGAAAGTTGAAGACAGAATAGAGACTATCCTCAAAGTAAAAAGAGTGTTGACCAAAAGAGGATTAATGTTGCAGTTGGAGGAGAAAGCTTAGAACATGGACATTGGAGTTCAGAGATTTTTTAACAAGCTTGAGGCCTTATAGAAAAAGAGCCTTCCTGGCTTACTTGTCCTAAATGATAAATTGATGACTTTATCCGATTATAAGCAAAATATTGCCACCATGGCCAAAGACAGTTCCATGTTCTCAGGGATACAGGGCAGCATCACAGGCAAAGCGTTCTTGGAGACTTTGCAGCCTAACCTCATCATACAGCATGAAATCAAGTACATTTTCCTCACCAAGCCAACTTTTGGTAAGTATACTGAGATGGATGAAATCTACCGCCGGCTATTGAAAGTTACCATACCAGGTACACAAAGATGGGATGAGTTGTGTGAATTGATTGAGTAAAGATAAAGGTCTCGTCCAAATCAGCATCCAGCGTAGTCAAAGTCATATGAATGACTCACCAAAGGTCTCGTCCAAATTAGCATCCAGCGCAATCAAAGTCATGTGAATGACTCACCAACGGTCTTCCCCAAAATCAACATGAAAGATTCGACGCATCATCATCAATTCCTATATTTCTGCATTTTATTAGCTAGTTAGTTAGATTCAGGGTCTACCACGTCCTGATCATTAATGAAAAGGTCGTCTGTAACTTTGATTATAAATATTTCAAACTTAGAAGTATTGAGGGTTGATATTTATGCCCAAGCAAGYTGTAATCATTATAATTTTTATCAAGAGGTCATTCCAGTCATACAAAGAGACGTTTCACAGGATTCCTGCGTGTTAGTTGTTGGTGAAGTTTCCTCTGTCTTCATAAAAGGTTTTCTTTCTCAGTTATCATGTTGTTTTTCTAACCTAATATTTAAAAGATGTTAAAGTTGGAGAATTTTCCCTTGCATACTCTGTTCTTAATCTTTTACAGATTTAAATGTTTTCCTTCTGATGTTACGACAAAGAAATTCTTAATTGCTTTTTTGTTTTAACTAATATCTCACCTTTTCAACTATCTATGATTTTATTCCTAAAGAATCCAGTAGTTGCACTACCTTGCCCTATAAAACGAATCTTMTAAAAATTGTCATTTGATCTACATTTTTATAAAACAGACCCCATAGCCCAATGGAAGCGTAAGTGACATTCAACCACTTTATTAAAAAACAAAAACAAGTTGGTACTATTATTTTTTAAACTAGCCTAAGATCTAAAAATCCAAACAAATCTAAATCTTACAGAGAGATCCCTCTCTAAAACTGGCAGGGCTAGATCCCAGTTTCGAAGTGGTTGGTTAAGGTTACCTCTTGTAAATTTCTTCTTCCCTTTTACAACTTCTGGAAATTTACAAAGCGATAACATAAATGGCGACCATACTGGGGACGAACTGAACAAAATTTCCACCCCTTGATTTATTTCCCCTAGACAAAGATAACTTTATTTCTGAAATAATCACAAACCCTAAATTTATCTAGAAATAATGTTCATAGGTTGTTAAAGTTTGTATATAGTAATTAAAAATCTCCAAAAAGAAAATAAAAATTAGAATTCTGGCTCCCAAAAGAATTTTTACTAGATCTCATCCTGACCCAGAACCTGCAATAGCAACAGATAATCCTGAAAGGTTACTCAGGAAGAAAAATACTGCAGAGATTTCAAGGAGTAACAGCCCACTTCTAAGGTCCCCTTCCCTCCCAGAAAAGTTAGCTGCTCTTCAAGATCTTGAGTTTGATATATCCTTTCAACCAAGCCTTTTCAGGACAAAATATGACAGTTTTTTCAGTAAAAAGGTCTTAGATCAAACCATCGTTTAGCCCAGGACCCCTGAAATACTCTCTCCCAGAGCTGAATTTGATCAACGTTTTCACCCCAAGACTGATAAACTTGAAGACTTAGTTGCGAATATTGGTCAATCCTTAGACAAACTCCATCTTTAGCAGTCTTTCGAACTTCATGTTTTAACTATTGCTGCAGTTTTTGTTAAATATAAACTAGGTCACTCCATTCCTCCAAGCCCTTAATCTTCTATAGTTTCAATCACTACCTATTCTGTCACACGAGTTATTTTTCAGCCTCCTCCACCAATCATGGAAGCAAGATATGCTCCATTGGTATTGGTTGTTCCTTTACATGACATGCCTCAATATTATCAAACCAGACTCCCTCAGTTTGATAGTACTGGTCCCCTTAATGCACAAAAACATGTTGACAAAATGAACGATTATTTTGACTTGCAGGAAGTAGATGAATCTAATGTGCAGATGAGATTATTCGCACAAAGTCTAACTGGAGAAGTCAAAAAGTGGTTCAAAACCTTACATGCTGCTATCATAACTGACATTGTTGTCTTTCATCGAAATTTCCTTCACAGGTGGGAGGTAAAGAAAAATCCTCTCCAGATTCTATCAGAGTATGAGAACATCAGATGGAACCAAGGAGAGACGGTGCAAGATTACTGCACTTGTTTCAACAATCTATACAATGAAATCCCTACTGATATCAAACCACCACAAGGTTTGACATTAATAAAGTTCCCTGATGTATTTGACGCTGACATGTCATATTAGTTGAGGAAAAGAAACACAGCAACTCTGGAAGACATGCAAAGATGTGTCGTCGGTGTGGAAGAAAATATTTTGGCTAGAAGGGCCAGGCAGAGAACATAAAAGAGGGTCACCATCAAATAAGAACCTTTTTCTTCCTCATCAGATGCCAAATTAGATTTTCTTGCGAGAGCTATGGAGACAATGATGGAGAGACTCACCATAACTGACAGGAACCCACCTAGGGAGAACCAAGTTGTCCCTCAAATTAGAAACCCAAACTTCAGAAGAAATCCACCTTAGATCAAGCAGAGAGATCCTAGAGATCAAAGGGAACAGAGGGGACCTGATCAGCAGATTAGACCACCTCTCTAGGAGAATTATGTCGATGATGGGGAGGAAGTAATCGAGGAGTTTGATGACACTCATATAAACCTAATGGGTGATCATGATCACAATCATGAATCCATTTTTCTCACCCAGGAAGAGCACGAAATATTTCTCCTTTCACAAACAAAGGTAAATGAGGAAGATGAGAAAACAGAACAGCAAGCCTTTGAGAATGCTATAATGGAGGTTCACAGTCAGTATAACCCGAGGAGAAAGAAGGCAAATGAGAACTCTCCGAAGAAGGCTGCTGAAACCAAGAAAAACTCAGAAAACCCTCCCAAGAAAGTCCTTGGGAGAAATAATGTTGAATCTCTTGTGCAAAAAACTCCAGAAATTCTTAAAAGAGAAATTTGGACTGAAGATTCATCAACCGTTCAAACAAGTGCACATGGCCATAGAGATTCTACAGATAAATCAGAAGTACAAACCTTAAGCAAAGCCACTGCTCCTTTCAACCTTGAAGGGGAACTAGATAAATTGAAGATTCTCATTCCCCTCTCTAAGCTGATGAACAAGAACGCTTATAGGTCTCATGTGATAAAAGATTTAAGAATCGAACCCGAGATAGGTACCAAAGCTTTGAATGTTGGATCTGTACATCACTCTGACACAGTAAACCTCACTGATGATCAACCTGAGCTCTTGTTTGGTCCTGAAGTTGATGGTCAAACTGATAATGGTGCCATGGCCCCTTTTTACATAAGCCTAAACATCCACGATTTGATATTACACAATGCTATGTTAGATCCAGGTGCCTCTCAGAACCTAATGCCCAAAGCCATGATGGAAAAGTTGGGACTCGAGGTCACCAGACCCTACAAAGATTTTCATTCTTTCGATTCCAACAAATTCAAATGTATAGGCTTGATTAAAGACTTGTGCATCACCCTGGCTCAAATCCTAGCGAAAATTATGGTGAACCTGTACATCACTCTGACACAGTAAACCTCACCGATGATCAACCTGAGCTCTTGTTTGGTCCTAAAGTTGATGGTCAAACTGATAATGGTGCCATGGCCCATTTTTACATCAGCCTAAACATCCACGATTTGATATTACACAATGCTATGTTAGATCCAGGTGCCTCTCACAACCTAATTCCCAAAGCCATGATGGAAAAGTTGGGACTCGAGGTCACCAGACCCTACAAATATTTGCATTCTTTCGATTCCAGCAAATTCAAATGTATAGGCTTGATTAAAGACTTGTGCATCACCCTGGCTCAAATCCTAGCAAAAATTATGGTGATGGATATCGTCATTGCAGATATTCCCCCCAAGTATGGTATGTTGCTATCAAGGTCTTGGGGAGATAAATTGAGAGGAACCCTACAGCTAGATATCTCTTACGCCACCATTTTGGTTTTTGGACAACAGAGAAGAGTGTACAGGGAAACACTAATGAAGTATATGGTCAGCAGCCAGGAAAATCCACACAATTACCCACTATACTCCGCACACTCCGATATGGAATCTTTTATTCTATATAACGATGGTGAATTTGAAGAACAAATCGCACAACTGGAAGATGATGCACCTGATCCGAAGGATGATAAAGCAGTTTTCGAAGTAAGAAACCCCATGTTTGAAGAGAATGAGGAGTTGCCTGTAGATTTCTGGAGCATGCACTTCGATGGTGCTATGAGTAAAGAAGGAGATGGAGTCGGAGTTTGGTTTCATAACCATAGGTCAAAGTATTCAGAGAATCATTCCTACAAGTTGAATTTTTAGTGCACTAACAATGTAGCTGAGTATGAGGCTCTGATGCTCGGCATGAAACTACTAAAGAAAGTTGGTGCCAAATAGATCATGGTAAGAGGAGATTTCGAACTGATTATAAAGCAAATCAAAGGTGAGTATGCAGCTAAACACCCCAGACTTAGAGCTTATAGGAATGTTGTTTTGGATTCTCTTCAATGCTTTACTGAAATCAACTTGCAGGTAATGCCTAGAGGACCAAACATACTGGCAGATGGGACGGCCACATTGGTAATTACCTGTAAAATTCCTTTTCGTCCCACTCGCAAGTACATAGTGGAGGTGAAGTGCAGACCAATTGTTCCTGATAACATTAGATATTGGCAGGTATTTGGAAATGATGATCAAATTGAAGACTTCCTAAAGTGTAAGAACGATTTTGAATGTACAAACATAGATTTAGAAAACGATGATGAGATTGTAAATAAATCTATTTTTGAAAGTGTTAGTGTAAATAACGTAGATTTTAAAAAGCTCAATGAAAATAAAGTAGACGCATATGAGTTAAATGAAAATGAGATAGATTCTGGTATTCTACCATTGAAAATTAATGTGTTACCTATAGGTTTAGTTCCACTAGAAGATTTATTCGATTTTAACGACGTTGCCAAAAAACCAAAAATTGAAGCTAGTGGTAAGGAGGTCGAAGAAAACAACATAGGAACAGAAGAAAAACCCAAGATGATAAAACTTTCTAAATCTCTACCCCTGAGAAAAAACGCAAATACATCGAACTTTTTAAGGAATACTTAGATGTTTTTTCTTGGGGTTATGAGGACTTAAAATCCTACGACACGAGTATCATACAACATCACATTCCCATAAAAGAAGAACACAAACTATTCATACAAAAACTTAGGAGAATTAATCCCAAGTTGTTTCCCTTGATAGAGAAAGAAATCAAAAAGATGTATGATGCAAAGATTATAGTCCCCTTGAGATTTTCCAAATGGGTTTCTAACCTAGTTCCTACCAGGAAGAAAACTGGTGAGATCAGACTTTGCATAGATTTCATAAATCTGAACAAAGTCTCTCTCAAAGACTATTACCCTTTGCCCAAAATGGACCATATTTTACAAAAGGTGTTTGGATCCAATAGGATCTCCTTAATAGATGGTTTCTATGGTTACAACCAAGTTATGGTCCATCCATAAGATCAACAGAAGACAGTGTTTACCACACCCTGGGGAACCTTCATTTATGTGAAGATGCCTTTTGGTCTGATGAACATTGGGGCTAATTTTCAGAGAGCAATGAACATTGATTTTGTGGACGAGTCTAGGAGATTTATAGTCATATATTTGCATGATGTAACTGTTTACTCCAAATTTGACGAGGAACACTTGCTCCACCTCAGACGCATTTTTGAGAAGTGCAGGAAATTTGGGATTTCATTGAATCCTAAGAAAAGCCTTTTCATGTTAGAGGAAGGTAAATTATTGGGACACATAATCTCGAAAGACGGAATTAAAATAGATCCCGGCAGGATAGAAGCCATCCATAATATGGAACACCCTAGGAATATCAAAGAACTGCAATCTTTCATTGGCAACATAAATTTCCTTAGAAGATTCATACCAAACTTGGTCAAACTTCTCAGAAATATCACAAATATGTTAAAAAAAGACACAAAAATCAAATGGAATGATGAGTCCAAACAGTCATTTGAGCAGGTGAAACATGCTCTCACCCAAGCCCGAGTTCTAATTAGCCTAGATTATACCAAAGACTTTCTTCTTTTCTCCTTCGCATCTGAATACACCATAGCAATTGTGTTGTTGCAGAAAAATAGTGAAGGGTACGAACAACCCATAGCGTTTTTCAGCAAATCTTTGAGAGATGTTGCTTTGAACTATAACATAATGGAGAAACATGCTTTCTCTCTGGTGAAAGCCATAAAGGACTTTAGAGTCTATATTCTCCATTATCACATGATTGCATACGTCCCAAACACATTGGTTAAGGATATCCTGACCCAGGATAATCCGGATGGTAGAAGAGGAAAATGGATTGTGGTTATTCTGGAGTACGACATTGAAATAAAACCTACTAAACTGGTCAAAGGACAGGGTTTGGCCAAATTAATGGTTGAGTCTAATTTCCATGCTTTAGATATTAATTTTTTGGCTGCAGCAGACGGACCGGAAGAGCAGGCGACGCCAAACATAAAAGAGGTATTCTTAAACTCCCCTTGGTACGCAGACCTCATTTTGATAACTTGTTGTTGATGCTCAATGTGATCTTCCACTGCTTGAACCTTAGATTTTTATTTTTAGAGAAGAAGTGATGGAATGAGGGTGGTATCCATAGAGTGCCATAAATGGTTTCATTTTTGTTGTCGTATGAAAGGAATTGATATACCACCATTATGCCAAGGGTAACCATTTGAACCATTGTGTTTGTTTATCAGAGACAAAGCAACGAAGGTAGCCTTCCAGACATTTGTTCACTATCTTAGTTTTTCCATTAGATCGAGGATGATAGGATGAGCTATGAGCCAATTGAGTACCCAAAAAAGAAATTTATTTTGTTCAAAAATGTCCAGTGAAGATGGGATCTCTGTCACTTACAATAATCTTTGGGCTTCCATGTAGCTTTTGAACTGTCTCCATGAATGCGGTGGAAATTGTACTAGATTTGAAGGGATGAGAGAGTGCACAAAAGTGTGCGTACTTGGTTAGTCTATCAACAATCACCATGATGACACTCTTTCCTTCAAACTTCGGTAACCCTGTGATGAAATCCATGGAAACCTCCTCCCAACATTGACTTGGGATGGATAATGGTTGTAAAATACCTAGGGTTTTAATTGTTTCCACCTTATTTTGTTGGAAAACCAAACATTCTGCCACAAACCTTTGAACATTAGTTTTAAGGCCATCCCAAAAAAATTCCTTCTTGACCCTATGGTAGGTTTTCAAAAATCCCGAGTGCCCTTCTACCAGAGAGGTGTGCANCAAAAATGTCCAGTGAAGATGGGATCTCTGTCACTTACAATAATCTTTGGGCTTCCATGTAGCTTTTGAACTATCTCCATGAATGCGGTGGAAATTGTACTAGATTTGAAGGGATGAGAGAGTGCACAAAAGTGTGCGTACTTGGTCAGTCTATCAACAATCACCATGATGACACTCTTTCCTTCAAACTTCGGTAACCCTGTGATGAAATCCATGGAAACCTCCTCCCAGCATTGACTTGGGATGGATAATGGTTGTAAAATACCTAGGGTTTTAATTGTTTCCACCTTATTCTGTTGGAAAACCAAACATTCTGCCACAAACCTTTGAACGTTAGTTTTAAGGCCATCCCAAAAAAATTCCTTCTTGACCCTATGGTAGGTTTTCAAAAATCCCGAGTGCCCTTCTACCA
The DNA here is from genome assembly GCA_032191745.1 of Picea mariana. Classification (NCBI taxonomy): domain Eukaryota; kingdom Viridiplantae; phylum Streptophyta; class Pinopsida; order Pinales; family Pinaceae; genus Picea; species Picea mariana. The sequence goes on along the minus strand of JASDQU010437269.1, from coordinate 150,774 downwards.
GAGAGGTGTGCAATTCCAATAGTACCTTTTGTTTTAGTTGGGATTTCTTACATAAATATAAGCAATCTGTGTACCATAGTGAATCATTTTTCCATGTAAATGTATATTATGCACTGGAATTCATCTCTTGCTTCTATTATCCAATCGGGTTGGATGATCGAGATAGCACAGAGAAAGGCCTCAACATTTTCATCCTTTCTTGAGAGTGCATCTACCATGACATTTTGCTTCCTTTTTTTATAGATGATTTCAAAATCATAACCCAATATCTTGGTCACCCATTTTTGTTGTTCTTCTGAAGAGTCGTGTATGGTGTTACTACTGTAGTTGGGGTGGTATTTATGGTGGTATATTTATCTATCCATTGTGATAGGGTTTATCTATTCGTTCATGGTTGGACTTGTTTAGACGAAATCTCTCTAAGAAAAATTGGTTGGGTTTTCCCCCCATTTGGGGTTTCCCATGACAAATTATCATGTCTTCTTGTTCTTGTCACTGCTGCTCTTATTTTCAGTACATGATATAAATGTTAATGTGAAAGAAAATATAAACATATTGGTAAACCTAATTGGTTTGTAAAAGTGAATCAAATCTAACAATGTTGGCTCCACCTCTGTAGCCATTGTAATCCAGTACACCTCTACATCTGAGCTAATGTTGAATTTCCAGCTTCCACTTGAAGTAGTTATGTGGCTTGAGAAGAATTTTTGGTGAGTACTCCATTTTTTAACTACATCTTCCTCCTGATCTTGCAAATAAAATTCTTATGCATTTTATCGTAGCAACAAAGCTCTGATACCATATGAAGTTTTGTGGAAAGTTATCACTCAGAGAGTCTAGATAATAGAAAAATCACATAAATCTTGCAAGAGAGAAAAGAGAAAGAGAGCCAAGCTTGAGATAAAAAATGAAAAGAATTGTATTCACTAATGAGAGAATAGTAAAAATACACATGATATACTCTACACGAGAAAACTAATGTTCCATAGTAGTGATCTAGAGAGATGTGAGCACTCACTAACAAACTTTGGAGTGAGCTGCCACCTAGTCCTAGTTAATTGTCCATGTGATCATCAGTTAACTAGCTAATCATAAGTGGAGTGAGGAGAGAATATAGCATGCACATGTGTGGAACCTTCTTGGTGATGATCCCAAGGTAAGTGCACCCTCATGGTGATGATATCGAGGTATGCATGGAACACTTGGTGATAATATCGAGGTTTCCATGCAAGACTCCACTCCACTAGTCTAACTAAGGTGTAACTGACTCAAGATTGAAGAGGATGTGGTGCCCTCATCTAAGGAACAATATTCTCATCTAGGGGAGAATATCTCCTACCAGGGGTGCCCTCAACATATACTAGTCAACCTAGGAAAAACAATTCTATGTGAGTGTGTAATATCTCTAATAATGACTAATCCATGTGTAGAAGAATTTATTAAAAGACTTGAAATAAGATTTTTCCTCTCTTCGATGGAATTCACCGTAACACTGACCATAGAAAATCAGTAAGTTGGAGATCACAATCAAGAATTTCGAAACAAGTATTATTGTAGAAGACTATATTACTGGAAAATTTAGGATAGAATATATACAAGATCCCAAATGAATATTGTGCCCTACAACAGTGAATGTACTACCTTTTGAATTTTGGGAATATGATTAGAGGATAACACTTAAGGTGGTTATTTTTTGATAATGTTTTGCATAATCAAAGGAAGCAATTTTCAATTGTGTATGTTTAAAGCTACACCTCCACAAGTCTAGCAAAACAATTCAAATTGACATGGGTGCTAATATAGTTGATCACAAATACACTTTCAATCTCAAACATGGTCATTATGTAAAGAATTTATGGTAGGTAACCAACTCACTTATAGAGACACTACGTGATGACATGAAATTCCATGTTTAGGGACAATTTGAAGGAAAGGTTGCAAGAAACCTTTCCCTACCATTTTCCTTTGTGTGTGACATATAAATATATTTTGGTTTAAGAGATGGAACCTTGTTAAGGTTTAGCCACACCATATCTACAGTCCAAAAGTTGATAGGTAGTAGAACTTTACCTTTGTTGAATATGGAAACCAAGGTTAAGATTGCTAAAATTATGATAATTGGATCACTGTCAAAAGACATGATACCTACATTCTCCATTGAAGACAATGAAAAGACTGGAAGTACAAAAGAAGACATATTTTCTCATAAGCTCCCTCATTTCATATTATAAGAGGTGCTAGTAGGAACTTTATATTTTGATAACCATGTTCATCTTGAAAATATTGAACCTCAAGAAAACCGACCTCTTGCAAGAGATACAATATGGTATGGATCTCCTTACAAATATCGCAACATCCCTAGTAAGATTTTTGAACCTTGAGAGGAGGTGAAACTAGATTTACAACCAATTGTCATGCATATTGAAAGAAATATTATGATAGGAAACATTTTCTTTTTGGTAAGTGTTACTTCAGAGTGGCCAATCAATTGTCATAATAAGGTATGTTCATGGCTTCCAAATTCTTTCCCAACATTCTAGGATCATTGTAGTTACTTTCATGATGTCATTGGAACCAGATCGGAGTCATCTTTTGCTCAAAATAATTTCTTCCAACTAGAGAAGATTCAATATAGTTGATTCAAATTTTTTGTTGGGACCATGGCAACATAAAATTGGTGAGATGCAAGATTATATTTGAGGAATCTGAGAAAGTATGGGTTTCTATTAATTCAAGCATTACCCTTCCACTAAATGTTGCATGTTGAATGTTTTGAACAAATTCACGTAAACCTGAATGTAGGCTTAATTGGTTATTTATGTCATAATACTTATTCATCGGTGTGTCCTTATATAGAGGAGATCTTATTCATCCCTATTTTTCAACCAAATTCTGCTACACTAGAAGCTAGTTTAAGCTGGGAAGGATTTCTTGATTTGAAGGATAGAACAAATTTATGTTTGTAGATTGATTTAACAAAACAATCCATATAATTGGTTATTGGTCTAACCGATTTTCCATATTATTGTATCATGCTTAACTTGTCACAATCTTATCTTATATCTGACTTGTATGCAGGTACCAATGGTTGAATATTTTTCTTACTTGAGAAAATGAATATAGAGCTTGAGAAAGAGACAAGAAATGGAAAATTTGTAATATCTATGGGACATGGCACTTGGAAACCTCATTTACAAATCTGTTTTGAACCCTTCTTTGAAATTTTCTACATACTTTTTTGTTTTAAGTCTCTCCATTTATTTTTGGATAGTTAAAACATGCCTTATGTCATGAATGACTTCTCTATGCAGGTATAATTTTTTATTGATATCATGTGTTTGAATTGAATTCGTGATATTGTGAGAATGTCTATGCTTTGAAATAGTTTGCAATACCATATCCATTGTAGATTATTGGAGAGTCAGAGAGTGGTCACATCTCAACCTACAATTGTTGGTTTACATTCAGACCATGTTTTCTCTTAAATTATTTCACAACGACGAGCCTATATCTCAACGAAATTCACTCGGAGCACAGACTCCACCGAGCCATAAATATAATGTAGTAATGAAGCAAAGATACAAAAGAAGGGGAAAATGAAGCATTGTTAAGTTCCTAGATTTCTTGGAACACAAGGCCACAAGGAATAATTGGCAGGATCTAAGAAATCAAGAGTGAAATTTAATTCTAAAACAACCTAATGTCAAGGCCCATTTAGACAAATTGTTGTGTCTAATATTTTCCAAGAGGCTGCATGAATACTTGTTACATTATGACACATGAATTTTTAAGCCACATGCAGTGCCAACATTTGTGATTTATTTTTTAGAATATTTTCCATGCTTATTGCCTATATTTACTCATTGTTTACTAAAGGTTTGATCTTTCAGTTGTATTTTGGTTTCAAGATAAGATTTATCTTTATCTTCTAAATGTATCTAAAAGGTTTTATTTGACAATCTTTCTTCCCTTGATGACAACCTGCATTTTCGATTAATTTTCTTTGAACTCATTGATCATGGTTGATGGTATACATGTTTCTTAGCTCCATTATCTCACTTTGGCAACACCATGCACAAAAAAACACGCATGAAGAAATCTACATGTATTTCCTAGTTTATGAACTAAACTGAAGGGGCATACTAAAGATAAACTAGGGATGGTTTGGAATAGTGTGATAGTTATTGGACCATGACATAACATAATGACTGATAAGTGACTATTCTTGCATGTTGGTTGATGAGAAATTCTTGTGTAATAAAAGATCCACTCATACACTAAGAAACTGCTCTTGTGAAGGGTGACATGTTGATTATGTCTTTGTTAGGACCCTACAATGTACCTTTTTGCTCACACCTTTTGCTACCATTACACCCTTTTTCCACTCATATTTAAACTTATATTATCACCTTACCCTATCTCTCCAAAGGTATATAACATCTCTTCTCTTTATTGTATGTTTAATCTGTTTTGCATATAATTTTACATTACTCTCGTACTTAACCATTGATCAGAAATGTATAAGTGCTGAAACAGTTCGAACTACAGATTAGCATTGAGGCCAGTTGCTAAAATACTTAAGGCACACAAACTCTGTGGCTGAAACAGTCTATGGATTACGATGTTGAAACAACAACTCACACAGAAGAAGTTGTTACACTCTCTGTGGTCTACAATGCTGAAACAACAACTCACACAGAAGAAGTTGTTACACTCTCTGTGGTCTAGGATGCTGAAACAGAAACTCACACAGAAGAAGTTGTTACACCCTCTGTGGTCTACGATGCTGAAACAGAAACACAAAGTTGTTACATTGACCACAACAGCCGTACCTTTAGCCAGAATTAACCATCATTTCCGCATGACCACGTGCGAAAACAGTTAGAACACAAATCTCGTTGCTGAAACAACCCGTGATTTGCGATGTTGAAACAGCATACAACAGCAGTAATGAGAAGACAAATAAAGAAGCTGTTACTCCAGCTGAAACAGCAACACCCCACTCAGCACCTTTTCAACTATTGTAATAACATTCTGTTGCGGGAGACTAGGATATCCTATTCCAGTATAGAGAGTCGATCTGACTAAGAATAGGACTCATATGTACACATGTAATTGGATGATCAAATTGTATCGAGGGGATTCTCCTCTTTAAATAAGAGGAAATAATCATTAGATAGGATCATCTTTTTAGCTAAGAAAGGATTTTACAAAGAAGGACATGTTTTACTTCA
>JASDQU010437269.1:117289-134058 GCA_032191745.1 Picea mariana | reverse complement strand
CAGGGTGAATTTACAAGTGTCCAAAGCAAGGTAAAAGTGAAATGCAACCATTTCCCCTTCTACCAATTTTCCCAAGTTAACTTTGGAGGTAATTTTCTCTAGTCTTTTCCCATTTCCCAAGCTTCCTAGGCACTAGGATTAGATACCATCCTCATTGAGACAATATCCCTTCCTCGTTTTCCACCGAGATATCAACTTTTAATGGGTTATTCTATACAAGGTACCAATGTATACATGCAATGCCATCATATTAATCAATAACATGAGGTATCTCATTAACCAAGCATAAATAATAAACCACATTAAATGGAAAAGGTACCAAATAAATATGTACATCATGCCAAGTAATCCAACGTGTGCATACATCCTAACCATATCATAGGAAAGGTTCCCAATCAATCATAGTGTTGATGGATCCTAGATCCATTTAACTCAACAACAGGAACCAAACCCACCACAGAGGCCCAATTAGACTCGAAAACATTTGATGGTGGAATGGTTATCTAGATATTTCGATCAAGCCAATTTATCGATGTGATTTATGTGGTGATTGCCAGGATACTTTCCTATGAAAGTTCCTTCTTTAGTTTAAATGTTCTCTTTATTTTATTTTATTTTATAAGATGAATCTGATAAAATGATTTGTGCTAGTATAAACCAATTGGTGGAAGGGATTCTTAACTAGTGAAGAAGGCTAAGCTTTGGATAACCCTTGTACTCAATCATGCAGACAAATATATTCAAACCCGTTACAATACTAGTACTAATACATTAACATACTGGTATTTCAATTATTGACTGAGATACAACTATTGTGAAGAAAATACGCATGTAATAAGATGATGACAAGAAAAATAGTTCCCTTAGCTCTAATCACACATTAACACAATGATTTTCTTTCCATCATTAAGAACAATAAATGAAAAAACTATTGAGATAGATAACTTATCAATAGATTCATAAACTCTTACTTGATACAAAATCAATTACTGAAATAAAGTTGGAAGTAGTTCCTCCTCAATCCAATCATATAATGCCTTTGATGAAAAAAACCAGTATTTTGTCTCCAGTCCTAAACAAGACTTCTCAATTAAGGTAGTTCGGAAATAGTTCTTTACAATTCCAAAAAAGAGTGTCATTTTTGGAAAGGGTCATTCCAAAAAAATTGACCCTTTGTAAAAGGTCAATCCTCTTATTTATAATGAATCATTAACTAAAAATAGGTATTACAAGTGCAAGTTAAGTAAAACAAAATATCACCACGTGGCGCTTTAATCTCTCTATTCGCTCAGAATAATCAAATAGTTTTACTGAAGTGGATGAATCTTCTTGTATTCCTACCATTAGATGAAGAGTTCCTCGCATGTGTTGGCATACAAGAACATGTGTTGGTCCATCGTGGATGAAATAATTTCTTTCACTTCTAATTCCTGTTCTCTGTACTTGATTATTTTCATACTCAGCTGCTGCAAAACTTCTTGATCCTTAATCAGATGCTCGATGAATTGTTGTACCTGACCTAGTGCCATGCTCGCCACCTTTGTGATCTTTGTTGTTCATGCCGAGTATTGTTCTGCATGTCACTTGACTATGTCATGCAGTTCGAAAAAATATTTGGGTGATCTGAATTCTGGGAGGCCGATGCCTTTCATCTCCTGATTAATCTTTGCCCATCCCTTTTTGCACTCAGACCAGTTCTTCTAAATCTCCCGCTGAGGTTCCTGGGCCATTTTTACCTAGTATTCAACCACTTTCCTGATCCGATTTATGTTGCTATCCCTTAGCACCCAAATACCATGCTGTTCAGTGTCTCATCCCTTTTGTACTACGTTGATGTAATCGATCCTTTCTACCACTTGATAATATTTTTCATACCACCTCTCCACGTTCTTGTAGGTTGCTAGTGCCATAAGGGTATCCTCTTGGAAATTGGCTATGCCTGTGGTGAAAAGGTGTCGTTCACTTGTGAATTTTGTATAATCATCCTGGACACTCCTCAAGAACACCTTGGCCTGTGTTGATTCCTAATAGTATTTCTCCAAATGGTATAGATCCTCCAACTCCTTTAGTGCGGCGACCAACTCCTTTTCATCCCTCCTTACTCTATCCAACATGTCATCCGTGATATCCATCCCTACGCCGATAAGCTCGGATGTCCTAGCATGTTCAATGCTGAGAAAATCCTCCTTGGTAGTGATGAGAATCGATCTATCTAGCGTGAGCCTTCTCTTCTTAGTGGTCCTCTTCATGATGGCTTTTCTCTTTCTATCATAGGCGATCACTTAGAGGTTTGGAGATTTTTTGTTCTCCCTAGGTTAGAGTATTTCCCAAGCTCTCGGCTGTGTGTATCTATTCTAGGATTGGTTCTTGAAATTCTTTCCTATGTCTCAATGGCTCGACCTTTGTTAGTTATTCATTGGCCGGTGAGGTATTGACCAAAATTGAAGAACCAGGGGTAGGTTTGGTACTTACTTGGTATTTGATTGTCTAAGTGTCGATTTATTATGGTGGAACTTTCTCTTTCTGGCCACCCAATCCTAGCTCATCCTTCGAGCTGTCTTTTGGGGTGACCGATAGGTCAAGAAACTCAGTGCCTAAGGAACTTTCGACCTTATAGTCACTTTGCAGAAGGTCTTGAAATGGATCATCAGGACTTGGGGTGGATGCTTTCTTAGGTTCCTTCTCCTTTATAACCGGTACTAGGGTTATCAATTTCCTCATCATCATATATGGTTATCATGTCAAACAGGGGATTCCGTGAACCTGTCCCACCCGACATCCTTGATGCCTCAGGATAGGTTGGAATTTTCCCTGGTGATTTGATATGTGGTGATGGAACTTTGGGGTTTTCTGGCCCAGTGATTTATTCAAGTTTCATTGTCTCTAAGCCACTTGACTCTCCTCCACTTGTGATTGGGTTTTCCTAGGGGATCCTCATCATATCTACAAGATCAGGATCATTCTGTAACTGGTCAATGATTCTCTGGGATCCCTCTAGTAACAACAATCCTCCCCTTTGTGCCTCTGTGGCCTCTGCTGCTCAGACTTCTTCCCTAACTCTGAGAGCCTCTTGAGATGATTTCTCTATTTTCTCCACCTACTTGTCCATGCTCATATCCTTGAACCTGGTCATGTTTAGGTTGGACATCCTCTATACTACCTCTTCCCAGTCCTAGGTGAATTCTATGAAAATTTCATCCTCAAATTTGTCATGCGTATATGGACAAAAAGATGATACATGTGAAGCATGTTGGGGGACCAGGCCTTTAGTGTCGCGGTTGCAGAATCGACTTGTCCGGAACTTGAATTCAATATGGCTCAGCCCTTCTTAATTGGATTGAGCAGTGTACTTTACCAAATAAAACCCCACATGGAAGTCGTAGGGTATGAAATCATGCTTCTTGTCTTTGACTAGTGTGGCGCTATAGCCCTGCAGGATAGTCTGATAGCAGATTTCTCCCACAATGAGCAGGTCTAGGACATGAGCAGGGAGTATATGTGGTGCTCTAGTGGCCCCAAACACCCTGATATAGGTTTTGTGTTCATTTAAATACCAGTGGCCTACCTTCTCTACCATTTTATTGGCTTCTGCAGATAGTCTCGGACATTCCTTTTTAAATACAATAAAATAAATTCAAGCGATGAATTCATCGCAAATAAGGGCGTAGGATTTTTTGTACATGTTCTGCCATGGTATGTTGAAGTAAACATGAACATGGAGATCTGCAACATTCCATCTTAAATTCATGTCGGCGAAGACATTTCTCACACAGATAACATCGTGTAGGTATGAGGACATGTGGAATGTGGGTGCTGCCCCTTGTTTCAGCGTCTGAGCCTGTTATACACAAATGCTCAATTGCTTGGAAATTATTTCTCCCTAGTTGAAGTTGCTTCTAGAGATCGCCACAGTGTATGCCAAGGGAATCCATGCTTCAGAAAACTTGGAGCAGTCCTTCTCTCCATACAGTCGACAGATGAGAGCCATCAAGTAGATATATGGTTCCCTCAAGTTAACTGTCCCATACCGACCATTTCTTTGGTTTGTAAACTTCTTGTCCTGCTTCCACCATGAGTCCATCAACCGGATGGTATCATGGAATTCATATAACTTCACCATGAAATCTGTGTTCAACCGTTCCTCTGGGTCTCTGAGTTTGTATTACTTTTGGATCTTTGTCAGGAGGAAAACTCTAACACACCCACCATCAAGAATTTTTGCAAATCTGTATGGTTGATTAGCCACTTCAAAAACTCTATGCATGGGAAAACCAGAGTTCTGCAGCCTACCATGTGTAAGTATGATCATTGGATATTTTAGAACACCTGGTCATCGAGTGCCTGTTACATCCAGGTCGCTGTGTGGGATACACTCTGGGTACTCCTCCTAGATGATTCTATTGAATAACTCTCCCCACTATGGGATAATTACTTTGGATGCAGTGTTTGCTTCTGTATCATCGAAGACCGAAGGTTGAATAAAATATTTCTTCATTGAGTTTTTAATGTCTGGCTCCGCCATAGGAGCATACTCCAACTGCCTCGCATTCCCATGAGAAGAACCTTCACCTATTTCCTCTTCCTTTAGCTTAGGTTCTCTCGGCGAGTTCCTGGTCATTGGCTTTCTTGGAGGTATTTTCCCTATATCTAGAACATAGTTATAGACTGTTCAAGAAATCAGATGCATATATCACAAATCATAACTGCCAAATTGATAAAATTTAACACATACCTATGTTTCTTGTTTAACCTGGTTTTGATAATATGACAATAAACACAGTATCAAGACACTTGATTTGCTTCTTCAGATGCTCTGGAATTCAAACTTGTGCGCATAATGAAAGTGTTCGAATTCGTCTAGTGATTTAAACATGGATGAGCTTACCTTGTTGCATCATCCATTCAATTCAGAATATGAGTGTGGTTCTACAAAATATGCCGCCAGATCCTCATTGCATTTATAATTAAATTTGATCATAAGTCGACAGCGCGGGAGTGGGCTATAATGTGGTCTATCAGTGATTTCAAATTTCTATCGTTCAATCGGTGCATATAGTAGCAATGTACATGGGGTGAAACATTAATTGGCCTATTAAATGACAGAATCCGATCGTATCTCATGCTCAAAACATCCCATCGTTTTGCTAATCTAGCTGGTGGGTCAAGGTTAGGGTTTCTCTTTAAACACTTGTCATTGAAAAATCCTTGCAAAATCTCTGACGCCGAACAATCTTTCCATACAATACTGACATGGAAAGGCTGACTCAGAGGTGTGACTAGGAAATAAGGAACCTTAATATGAGTCGGAATGAAACTTAGGCTGTATGAAACCCCTATGCGACAAAGACACATGGCACTCGAGACCGTCATCTTTGTTTAGCCGTGTTATTCAGAGTTGGGAATTTTCTTAAGCTAAACATTCTAAAACCTGATCCTATCTTTCCAATGCTGAAAAATATCAAGGATAGGTGACAGACAATAAGCCTACCCAAGTGCTCCTGGGTTGACCCTCTCAAAAATTTCTTGATGCCAAAAATGTATTGGGGGTTAGTGATCGACGATATGTTTAACATAGAAAAAATCAATGTTTTAACCCTTTTAGATTTCCCCGACCCCGAGCAAGCGCATCGGTCATTGACTATCAAGGGTTTTTCATGAATTTTTTCAATTTGTATCCCTTCCATACCTTTCTGACACTGATGGGGATCATCTATCTCCTTAATCTTTATGGCGAATAACTCACACAAACCAACTACGCCTTCTATCAATGTCAATGGTTCATCGATGATGGACGATCGACGATTAGTGTAATTGTGTGGCCACTTTATCTGCTTGAATTTTTCCGATGCCAAACACAAGTGCGCTAGTCGCAATGTTAGCTGTAGATTCTTAGTTAGAATGCCAAGTTATTTTAGACACAAGGTTTCATTTAACAAGTTCAAACATATCTGACTTGATCGATAAGAGTCATGAAAACAAAATAAACCATACCCCCCATAGTGAACTCAATTCAGATAGTAAAAGAAAGCAAGTGGTACCCAAAAAGTGATAAAATTTCATAAGACTTTTAGGGTGTGTTGAGCGCTCAAAAAATTACGATTTACTGGGCGAAAGAAGAATATTTGTTCCTTCCCTGGTCTTAGCTGATGCAAAATTTGGCTAAGAACCTAACTGGTTTTTCTTTTATCAGAGTCTCTCTTATCCTCATGTTTACAATTCCACCAGTAAGTGAATCTGGGCCTGCCTGTGGAGTTTCAACCTTTATTCCACCTTCGTTCCTCTTGACCATGACCCACGCCCCTTTTTGACAAGATTCGAGTAAAGCATTCACTAGCACCAAGCCTCTTAGTTATCATCAATCACTTGTTGTGGTGTTTCTCTGCTGCCAACGAGCATCCATAGCCCTGAGGGAGTCACCCCGACGTCACAGACCTTTCTCCACTTCTAGCGAGCATCTATAGCCTCGACAAAGTTATCTACATACCCTCTCCTACTTTGCACTCATTTGATATAATTATTATTTTATCATTTTTGCAGAGATGATTTGAGCGAGTAGGAGAGGAGGATGTCTATTATCTATAATATGATATGGTTAAGGTGAAATTATTCCTCTCTCTGTCTAGAGGTACATGTTGTCCTTTCCAAATTTCTATCTTTCCCTTTAGGTTTTACCAGAACACTAGGAGGGCACTTCATCACTTTCCAAGGTCGTTTATTTGCAAAGGTCAGACACAAAACTCTTTTAAGAAAATGAAATTTGCCCAACGTTTCTTGTGTTGCACGTAAACATGATTCAGAAACAAAGTTTTCTACACTGTATTGATTAAGGTGAACCAGTGGCTTGCAAAACACAAATTTATTGCACAAAAATACCACACAAAAGAAAAACATAAATATTTTTTTAGGGCTTGTCCATTCACCGGGAGAGCGTCGGGTTCCCCCCTCCATTTTTTCATCCGATACATGCAAGCCCCAAGTTTGTTGACTACCTGGAAAGTTCTGAGCCATAGATTCTGAAACCTCGAATGTTTTCCCTTCGGTTCATTCGCTCTATCCCATTTCAGGACTAAGTCTCCTACCTCAAAATTCTTCTCTCTGGCCCTATGCTTGTCAGACCATCTTTTAATTATTTGTTGATGAGAGATGAACTTTGATTTTTATTTCTCCCTTTCTTCTTCTAGCATGAGGAGGGTATCAATTCTCTATTGAATAACCGATGAGGATTTTCCTCTAGATTCTTGAGCAAGATCAAGAGATGGAATATATAGCCCATTTGAGAGAATGTCTTCTTGTCTGTATACCATAAAGTATGGGGAGTTCCCTATAGATTTTGTTATCACATAAAGCTGAAAAGGGTCGCAAGACGACCAAGTCCTTTGTTTCACAGAAATGTCCTAACGCATCATTCAAAGCAACCCATTTCGGGCTTAAAATACAAGCAATGGGAAAGTTTATTTTTTCCAACGATGGAGATCCTAGGAGAAGTTCATATAAACATCTCGCGTGTATTCGACATGTCAAATTTGCATGAAGTCTAGCGCCAAACAGAAGCCCCAGAGTTAAATATTAGATGCCACACGTCCTTCTCCATCAGAAAATGATGATTTATTTCGGGAATTCAGGCTTCGGGAGTTTCTACTTCTCCCCTCTCGCTTTCATCCAGAGTGTTTTCTCCTGAAGTCCATTGATCATTGTCGCGTGTCCATCCAAATCTAACGGTGGTAATTTGCTTCGAGACTTCAAGATTCAGGAGTTTCATCTTCCTCACTCTCGTTTTCCTCCGAATTAGTTTCTCCCATAGTCCACAGATCCCTACCACGTGTCCTCCTCAGATCAACGATCGTCATTCACTTTGGAGTTCCAGCTCTACATGTAGACCACCCCCGAGATATGAAGTGCCAAAGTACATGGAAGTCATTAGTTCAAACATGTGGCACTCTCATTATTCATGACACCTAGAATCCATCTGGTGTCGACATGTGTCACCTCTCTTTTCATGACATGTCAGCATGGTGACGTCATGCCACCACGTCAGATCATCCTCCGAGAATTGTTCTTGTTCAACGCCAAAATTAGTGCCAACTCTAAGCGCGGTTAGAATGATCCTAATGTTGGTAGTAAAATAAAATTTAGTGGGGACGCTAAATTGGCAGGAGTTCCCAGATCGTGAAATGTGACTAGATCAACAACCATGCTTCATTGTGGGGATGCAACTTGCTCGAGCGATCAAAGGCCTTGAGCCGAACAAAATCCTAACCACAGTTTTATGGGGAGGCTACATGGAGGAGGAGGGTACGTTTCGGGCCTGAAAGCAGTGTGGGCCTAAACCGCTTCCTACAACCCTGAACTCATGTGCATATATGATGCCTTATCCAACAAGCGACATATGGTCGCCCGATAGTCATCCTGTTGCACTCCAATCTCGAGAAGAATTTAGTTAATGAGTAGGGAGTTGTAGTTGAAACCTCATCTCAGTCCATAAATAGAAAGCAAGGAAATTATGGCTAAGGAGATAGAGTTGTCATCCCTAGGTACAACAATGGATAGTTTCTTCATGCAGGCCATACTGAGCCAAGTTTGCGTCTGACAGGAGGAAACACACATAGTCTGACAAAAGGATGCACAGATGTAAAGCCTTGAATGGGATGGCCATATCACACTCCTAGTAGTTGTGGATTGATCTAATATAAATAGATCAGTTTAGATTTTGTAAAAGAGGGGAGTTTTTTCAGAGGCTAGAGAACCGAGAGAGTTTTATGAGCATGGATCTGTATTTTTAGTTTGTAAGCCTGAGGGATTGGATTGTATATATGTTATTGAATATTCCTTTGAATTATTTTTATCAGACCGTCTTCTTAGTTTACACATTGTTCTGTCTCTTCTTGTCTGGATGTAGTCTCTCTCATTTATGGATTCCTGAGGCAATGGAGGATTTGTTGTCATCATGCTCATATTTCATGGTTCATCAGATATTTTCTATTTTTCTTCTTGTCTGGATGTAATCTCTCTGATTTATGGATTCTTGAGGCGATGGAGGATATGTTGTCATCATGACCATCTTTCATGGTTCATCATATATTTTATGTTTTTATTTTCTGGATGTAATCTCTATGATCTATGGATTCCTGAGGTGATGGAGTATCTGTTTTCATCATGCCCATCTTTCATGGTTCATCAGATATTTTCTATTTTTATTCTTGTGTGGATGTAGAATCTCTCTGACCTATGGATTCATGAGGCGGTAGAGGATCTGATGTCATATTTCCCATCTTTCATGGTTCATCACTCAAACATTTTCTGTCTTCTTTCTCCTCATCACCACATAAATCCCTTTGTATGATAGGCAATTTAAATACCTTCATTAATCACGATACTTATGACTCCATATCCCAATGGTCCCAAACTGATATGCAGTTACTTCTATTATCTTTTCCTCTCCCTGCAGTCTCATTGATCCACCTACTCAAACCATTTTAATCTGTTTACCTTTTTGATGGGTACTGGGCTTATCCTCTTGCAATCAAAGGGTGACTCTCAGTGCTAACATTAATGGCTTCATTGTCGGGGATGGAAGTGAAGATATCTTCCCTAGGAGAATGGTAACGAAAAGATCCAGTTTTAGATGGTGAAATGAAGCTGGACACATTATTTCGACTGCTCATCTTTCACCATGGCAAATCCATTGTTCGGAAATCTATTGGCGACTCCACTAGTTTGAAATGGACAATATTTTAGCTCAAAGGAATGCTTTCTTTGATATTTCAAAGATAGTTGGTTTCCCTAATCCAATGCCTAGTAGAGATGAATGGGAAAGTAGCCTTCCTAAATTTCAAGGAGAAGAGTGGGAGGAACCAGCTGAACACTTGCTGGATTTTCATGATTTTATTCATCAGCTTCGTATCGTGCATGAAGATGTTCAGATAAATATTTTCAGGTATTCATTAGAGGGGATTACTCATGATTGGTGTAGATCTCTCCCAGTTTCAAGTATCAACTCTTTGACAGACTTTCATGCATCTTTCAATTCCTTTTGTAAAGAATATTTTCCAGTTGAACGTCTTTTTGAGGGATGTTGTAATGATTTTTATTTGCTCCATAAAGATTCTTCTAGTCATGAAAGCTGGATTTGCGATGAAACATTTATTGTAGAAGAAAAAATTTACCATGAAGATCATGGGGTGTTGAATGATATTAATTATGAAAGAAATAACATAGAAACGCCTGACATCATATCAGATGTATCTGTTGTTTTAAATATTCATGAAGATCAACATATATCTTTTGAATATTCTTATGATGAAGAGAAAGTGTATTCTGCAATAGATATTTCTCCTGACTTCGAATCTGAGATAGATGATAAGCTACTTAAAAGAACTAGGGAAGATTTCTCTCTGTTTTTTCCTAGCTTTTCAGAATTGAAGTCAGATGTTGTTTGTTGTTCTTATGGAGAAAATGCAGACGATATTACTATTCTTGAAGCATATGTTTTTGGAAGCCCTTCTTATGAAGAAGAAGTTGTTTCAAATGTTGACCAAAAGAAACCAATTTTTGATGAATATCCTAGTGAAGATGATGAAGAGTAGATGTTTTTCATGGCTCCTTTGGAACCTTGTAGCATGGTTCCTGTGTATGATAATTATGAACCTGATATTTGGGAGGGCCATGAAGAAAAAGAAGGGATAAATGTGCATCTCGTCTCATGTCCAACACTAGTAAATGAGAAAATATCACCTGGGATTAGCCAATCTTCATCAATCCTTTACCCACCTGTACATGCTGAGAACATCAAACAACAAGTGAGAAATGATGAAGTAAGGGAGGTAATTTCTTACCATTTTAGTGTGCCTTATTATAGATTTTATGACCCTGTAGGGTTATATATGGAGTTGAGTTTTCCAAAAGCATAGGAGCCTGCAAAATTATTTAGGGGGTATGGTCAGTGTTCCAAAACATGTTTTCATTCTATTTTCATACTTTCCTTACCTTTTGTGGATCATTTTCAATGAAAAGGAGAATTATATTACCAGATAGTTTGGGTGTTTGTGGTGGAATTTTGATTTCACCTAGCACATTGTAAAAAGTCAGTTTGTCTAGGATTGTACATAAATAAGCTCCTTCTGGAGCATGTGTGTTTGTTTTCTTTTTGTAAGTAAAGTAGTGTACATGTCATCCTGTTTCCTTCAACAAATGTTTATGATCTCAACTCCACAACCCAACAACTAAGGCACTAGAATTACTTGTACTTGGAAGCTCACGGGGAGCATGCCATCCCCTGTGGAGCCAAATGTTATCACATAAAGTTGTCAAAGGGTCACAGGACAACCAAGTCCTTTTTTTCACAGAAACATCCAAACACAACATTCAAAGAAGCCCATTTCAGGCTTAAAATACAAGCAACGGGCGGTTTTATTTTTTCCAAGTACGGAGATCCCAAGAGCAGTTCAGATCAACGGCTTGTGTGTATTCAATATGTAAAAATTGTGTGATTTCTAGTGCTATACAGAAGCCCCAGAGTTAAAGATCAGGCACCACGTGTCCTCCATCGAAATATCATGATTTACTTCGGGAATTCAGGCTTCGGTAGCTTCGTCATGTCCCCTCCCATTTTTGTCCAACGTCATTTCTCCCAGAGTCCACAGATCCCTGTCGTGTGTCCTCCTAAGATCAATGGTCATCTTTCACTTAAGATTTCCATATCTACATGCAGACCACCCCCAAGCTCTGAAGTGTCAAAGTATGTGGCAGTCATTAGTTCATACATGTGGCATTCTCATCAGTCATGACACCTGGCATCCATCTGGCGCTGACACGTGTCACCTCTCTTTTCATGACACATCAACATAGTGATGTCAGGCCACCACGTCAGATCATCCTCATGGAAGTGTTCTTTTTCAGCGCCAAAATTAGCACCATATCCAAGTGCGGTTAGAATGATCCTAAAGTTGGTAGGTGGATAAAATTTAGCAGGGACGCTAAATTGATAGGGCTTCCCAGATCATGAAACATGACTAGATCAATGGCCACGCTTCATTGCAGGGATGCAACTTGCTTGGGCGATAAAAGGCCTTGAGCGGGCCAAAATCATAACCATGATTTTGTGGGGAGGCTACGTGGCAGAGGAGGGTGTGTTTTGGGCCCAAAAGTGGTGTGGGCCTAAATTGCTTCCTGTGACCCTGAAATCACATGCACATATGATTCCTTATCCAACAAGACACAGGTGGTCGCCTGATAGTCGTCCCGTTGTGCTCCAATTCCGAGAAGGATTCAGTTAATGAGTAGGGACTGGTAGTTGAAACCTCAACTCAGTCCATAAATATAAAGCATGGAAATTATGTCTAAGGAGACAAATTTGTTAGCCCTAGGTACAACAATGGATGGTTTCTTCATGCAGGCCATACTGATCCAAGGTTGCATATGATAGGAGGAAACACACACAACCCAATAGAAGGATGCACAGATGTAAATATTTGAATGGGATGGTCAGATCACGCTCCTAGTAGTTGTGGACTGATCTGATATAAATAGATCAATTTNGCCGTCTTATTAGTTTACATGATGTTATGTTTCTTCTTCTCTGGATGTATTCTCTTTGATTTATGGATTCCTGAGGCGATGGAGGATCTGTTGTCATCATGCTTATCTTTCATGGTTCATCATATATTTTCTATTTTTCTTCTTGTCTAGATGTAATCTCTCTGATTTATGGATTCCTGAGGCAATGTAGGATCTATTGTCATCATGCCCATATTTCATGGTTCATCAAATATTTTCTATTTTTTTTGTCTCGATGTAATCTCTCTGATCTATGGATTCCTGAGGTGATGGAGGATATGTTGTCATCATGCCCATCTTTCATGTTTCATCAGATAATTTTTTTTCTTATTTTTTGGATGTAGTGTCTCTTTGATCTATGGATTCATGAGGCGGTAGAAGATTTGTTGTCATCTTGCCCATCTTTCATTGTTCATCACTCATACATTTTTTTTCTTCTTTATCCTCATCACCACATAAATCCATTTGTCTAATAGGTAGTTTAAATGCCTTCATTAGTCATGATACTTATGAATCCATAGCCCAATGGTCCCGAACTAATTTGCAATTACTTCTGTTATCTTTTCCTCTCCCTGCAGTCTCACTGATCCACCTACTCAAACCATTTTAATCCATTTACCTTTTTTATGGGTACTGGGCTTATCCTCTTGCAGTCGGAGGGTGACTCTTAGTGCTAACAAATTCCTTGGGTGTTAATCTATCAGCCCATAAGGAATTATGAAGCAAACTATGCCAATTCCTCTGATTGTCTGCAACTGTTTTCTTCAATATCCTCACTAGGTTCTTATTGGTTGATTTTGCAACTCCATTCCCCTATGGATAGTAGTTTACAGAGTATCTAATTATGATTCCTTTTTCTAGAGAAAACTCTGTTAATAGGGTGGAAGAAAAGTAAGCGGCATTGTCAAAAATAAGAATGGAAGGCATACCAAACCTTGTGATCAGTTGTTGTTCTATGAATTGGATTACCACCTTTTCATTCACGTGAGTCAGAGGGGTGGCCTATGCCCATTTCGTAAAATAGTCCATAGCAGTCAGTATGTATCTATGTTGTTTTGAATAATGCCAGGTAATATCCCCTATGACATCTAACTCCCATTTCACGAATTTTTTGGGTAGGCCATTGGTTCGAGTAGGACCGCTTCTCTCTTTTCCCTCCCCACACTTATTTGACAAGTTTTACAGTCTCTAGCGTACGTATGATCATCTCTAAAGATAGTAGGCTAGTAATAGTTGTCTCTCAGTATCTTGTGAGTGGTGGTATTCCTTGGAAAGTTTCCACTTGTAGGACCATCATGGATCTCCTTCAGAACCTTGTCTTCGTCTTCACATTCGAGACATCTCAAAATTACCCCATCATAATATACGTGGAAAAGCACTGAATTTATGAGGCGATATTGTGTCGATTTCAGTCTGAGATCTCTCCTTTCCTTAGGGTTTAGATTTTTTGGGCAAGTCCCATGATGAAGGAGATAAATTAGTTTTCCATACCAAGAATCCTTCCCTGGGGGATCATATAAAGCCTCACTACACCATAACGCCAATTCATTCTCCCACCTGGGGTATTCATTTACTCGGTCTTGGGATTCAACAACCAATTTACACAATCCCTACCCCTTAACCAGTCTGGCAAGTTTTATATCTAGATCAAATTCTTGGACAACTACCATCCAATTTTCTCTTCTTTCCCCCATCTCCTGTTGAGTGAATAGGGATCAGACTGTGGGATGAGGCACAATCACTTTGGTGTGATTTTTTAGGATGTAAGATCTGAAATGTTTTACTTCTTTGTATACCGCATAAGCCTATTTGTCTATAGCAGGGTAATTCAGTTCGACCCCTTGGAGGTTAGTACTCATAAATGACACCACCGCTTCATTGTTTTCATCATCCTTCTGAGTCAATATTACAGCTAAAGATTGGTCGGAGGCAAAAGTATAGAGAAAAAAATATTTGCTAAATTCGGGACTTCGCAACACCAGAGCTTGAGATATTGCAGTCTTGATATTGTTGAAATCATTTTTTTGCTCGTCATCCCACTTAAAATCAACATCCTTGCGAATCATTTTTTATAGGGATATGATAGTTTCAACAAAATCGGGGGTGAACTTTCTCACAAAATTGATTTTCCCAAAGAAGGATTGCATAGCATTTTGTTGTGGGGTAAGGGAAGCTGAGCTATTGCCTTAATTCATTCTAGGTCTATGCGAATTTCTGCTTGATATATAATATGACCTAGTAATTTCCCTTCCTCAACACCAAATATAGTTTTCTTAGGGTTTAAATATATACCATATTTTCTACACCTTTCAAAAATCTAGGTTAGATGTTGAATGTGATCTTCTCTGTTCTTTGAATACACAGTCACATCATCCAAATATACTACTACACACTTTTTGATCAATCCCCAAAAATCTACGTCCATGTCCCTCTGGAAGGTTTCCCCTACATTAATTAACCCAAAGGGAATGTGTTTATAAGCAAAGGTTCCCCACTTGTTTCAGAAGGTAGTTTTCAATCGGTCTTCCTTTGAAACTAGAACCTAGTAGTAACCTGAAAAACCATCTAACAGGGAGAAAATTTCAAAACCAGACACGGTTTGAAAGAGTTGTTCCATTGGTGGAACTGGGTAGCTATCCTTTTCTGATGCTATGTTGATATTTTTGAAATCCAAACAGAGGCAGATTTCCTAGACTTTTTCCTGACAGGAACCAAATTTTCTACGCAGGAAGAGTGTCTAACCTGAAAGATAATTTTAGCATCTAGTAATTTCTTTAACTCTTGATACATGAGGGGTTCCAGAGATGCGTGGTACTTCCAGATATTTTGTTGGAAGGTTTTTACTTCGGATTTTAACGAGATTGTGTGTTGGATAATGTGAGTGTCATAAGTTTTTAGATCTCGGTAGGACCACGCAAAAACATATTGATATTCCCTGAAACATTTGAGATAGGATTTCCTTTCTTATTTATACATTGTCTTGCCTAGATTTATATTCTTAGGATTTTCCGAGGTTCCTAGATTTATAGTCTCATGCATGGGACATGAGCTCCATGTATTTGTGTTTGTTGACCCTTTAAATCTTTCCCTTAAGTAGAAGAGGTTCTCCAAATTGGATACCGCTTTCGATATCGTGTGAAACTTTGGTTTGTTACTAGAGTGATCTGTTTCACCTCTTTGTTCATGGGAATCGGTTTCTACTAGTTTCTCTTGGAATACTTCATCGTCAATAGTGAGGTATTTGAAATTTTCCTAATTGGTTAGGAAGTCTATAATATGTTCATCTCCTTCAAAGACCTTCCAATTAGAAATATTTTTGGGCATTTATGGTTTGTAGAGTAGTTCCACAGTGAACCTGGAGGCTTCATAGTCTTCTAAAGGAGATAGCCTCTAGGCAACAGTTTCTAGGGAATCAACAAGAGTATTCTTTGTCCTGGGAATCACTGTAATATTGAAGGCCTCAAACCTTCTATTAGCCTGTGCACTTCTTGTTGATAATTCCTTAGGTGGGGAGAGTTGCAATGTATAGTATTCTTTACTTGTCTGATGATAATTTCAGAGTCCCCAAATTTTTTTATTCTTTAACGTTCAATTCTATGGATTTCTTGAGTGCTTTCTCTAAAGCTTTATACTCTGTAGTATTATTAGTGGATTCAAATTCTAGTCTGCAGGACATGAAATTTTGTTTCCTCTTTGGGTCAATGAGGATACATCTTGCTCCCTACCCTTCTTGCGATTTATACCCATCAAAGTACAGGGTCCAAACTTGTGAGCGAAAATCATCAGCTTCTCCATGCCTACTAACTTTTTCCTCTCCACCTACTTTGTCTGTGGTTTCCAATAAAGGTTCTTTACAGAAGAGGATTTATTCCACCACTACTAGTATATTTACTCAAAAAGTCATTTCAGAGCTTTGAGTAAGAGGTACATCAGATGAGAGAGAGGACACATTGCCGAAATCAGAATCGTAGGAGCAGTTTCCTAGCACGCATAAATCTATCGTCGATGGTTCGTTGAAGGCTTCTAAATCAATGACAATATGTTTGAGATACCTTTCCCTATCGATCCTAATAATTTTTGCGTGTCCCTTTAATGGAAACCAAAGGTGAGCCCAGTCCGTGATAAATTATCCATTCAACTTCTCAGGCCAATCTCGACTAAGTAGCAGTCCATAAGATTCTAGTATATCCACTACAATGATATCAATTACTTGAATA
>JASDQU010437269.1:77533-96556 GCA_032191745.1 Picea mariana | reverse complement strand
GAGGGCTTGGATTGTAAATATTAAGTTATTGAAGATTACTTTGAATTGTTTTATCAGATCGTATTATTAGTTTACATGATGTTATGTTTCTTCTTCTCTGGATGTATTCTCTCTGATTTATGGATTCCTAAGGCGATGGAGGATCTGTTGTCATCATGCTCATCTTTCATGGTTCATAATATATTTTCTATTTTTCTTCTTGTCTAGATGTAATCTCTCTGATTTATGGATTCCTGAGGCAATGTAGGATCTATTGTCATCATGCCCATATTTCATGGTTCATCAAATATTTTCTATTTTTTTTGTCTCGATGTAATCTTTCTGATCTATGGTTTCCTGAGGTGATGGAGGATATGTTGTCGTCATGCCCATCTTTCATGGTTCATCAAATATTTTTTTTTCTTCTTTTTTGGATGTAGTGTCTCTTTGATCTATGGATTCATGAGGTGGTAGAAGATTTGTTGTCATCTTGCCCATCTTTCATTGTTCATCACTCATACATTTTTTTTCTTCTTTATCCTCATCACCACATAAATCCATTTGTCTAATAGGTAGTTTAAATTCCTTCATTAGTCACGATACTTATGAATCCATAGCCCAATGGTCCCGAACTGATTTGCAATTACTTCTGTTATCTTTTCCTCTCCCTGCAGTCTCACTGATCCACCTACTCAAACCATTTTAATACATTTACCTTTTTTATGGGTACTGGGCTTATCCTCTTGCAGTCGGAGGGTGAATCTTAGTGCTAACAAATTCCTTGGGTGTTAATCTATCAGCCCATAAGGAATTATGAAGCAAACTATGCCAATTCCTCTGATTGTCTACAACTATTTTCTTCAATATCCTCACTAGGTTCTTATTGGTTGATTTTTCCAATCCATTCCCCTATGGATAGTAGTTTGCAGAGTATCTGATTATGATTCCTTTTTCTAGAGAAAACTCTGTTAATAGGGTGGAAGAAAAGTAAGCGGCATTGTCAAAAAAAAGAATGGAAGGCATACCAAAACTTGTGATCAATTGTTGTTCTATGGATTGGATTACCACCTTTTCATTCACATGAGTCAGAGGGGTGGCCTCTGCCCATTTCATAAAATAGTCCGTAGCAGTCAGTATATATCTATGTTGTTTTGAATAATGCAAGGTAATATCCCCTATGACATCTAACTCCCATTTCATGAATGGTTTGGGTAGGCCATTGGTTCGAGTAGGACCTCTTCTCTCTTTTCCCTCCCCACACTTATTTGACAAGTTTTACAGTCTCTAGCATACGTATGAGCATCTCTAAAGATAGTAGGCCAGTAATAGTTGACTCTCAGTATCTTGTGAGCAGTGGTATTCCTTGGAAAGTTTCCACCCGCAGGACCATCATGGATCTCCTTCAGAACCTTGTCTTCATCTTCACATTCGAGACATCTCAAAATTACCCCATCATAATATACGTGGAAAAGCATTGAATTTATGAGGTGATATTGTGTCGATTTCAGTCTGAGAGCTCTCCTTTCCTTAGGGTTTAGATTTTCTGGGCAAGTCCCATGATGAAGGAGATAAATTAGTTTTCCATATCAAGACTCCTTCCTTGGGGGATCATATAAAGCCTTACTACACCATAACGCCAATTCATTCTCCCACCTGGGGTATTCATTTACTTGGTCTTGGGATTCAACAACCAGTTTACACAATCCCTGCCCCTTAACCAGTCTGACAGGTTTTATATCTAGATCAAATTCTTGGACAACTGCCATCCAATTTTCTCTTCTTTCCCCCATATCCTATTGAGTGAATGGGGATCGGACTGCAGGATGAGGCACAATCACTCTGGTGTGATTTTTTAGGATGTAAGATCTGAAATGTTTTACTTCTTTTTATACCACATAAGCCCGTTTGTCTATATCAGGGTAATTCAGTTCAACCACTTGGAGGTTAGTACTCATAAATGACACCACCGCTTCATTGTTGTCATCATCCTTCTGAGTCAATATTACAGCTAAAGATTGGTCGGAGGCAAAAGTATAGAGAAAAAAATATTTTCTAAAGTCGGGTCTTCGCAACACCGGAGCTTGAGATATTGCAGTCTTGATATTGTTGAAAGCATTTTTTCGCTCGTCATCCCACTTAAAATCAACATCCTTGCGAATCATTTTTTATAGGGATTTGATAGTTTCAACGAAATCGGGGGTGAACTTTCTCACAAAATTGATTTTCCCAAAGAAGGATTGCATAGCATTTTGTTGTGGGGTAAGGGAAGCTGAGCTATTGCCTTAATTCATTCTGGGTCTATGCGAATTCCTGCTTGATATATAATATGACCTATTAATTTCCCTTCCTCGACACCAAAGATAGTTTTCTTAGGGTTTAAATATATACCATATTTTCTACACCTTTCGAAAATCTAGGTTAGATGTTGGATGTGATCTTCTCTGTTCTTTGAATACACAGTCACATCATCCAAATATACTACTACACACTTTTTGATCAATCCCCAAAAATCTACGTCCATGTCCCTATGGAAGGTTTCCCCTACATTAATTAACCCAAAGGGAATGTGTTTATAAGCAAAGGTTCCCCACTTGTTTCAGAAGGTAGTTTTCAATCGATCTTCCTCTGAAACTAGAACCTAGTAGTAACCTGAAAAACCATCTAACAAGGAGAAAATTTCAAAACCAGACACGGTTTGAAAGAGTTGTCCCATTGGTGGGACTGGGTAGCTATCCTTTTATAATGCTATGTTGATATTTTTGAAATCCAAACAGAGGCGGATTTCCTAGACTTTTTCCTGACAGGAACCAAATTTTCTACGCAGGAGGAGTGTCTAACCTGAAAGATAATTTTAGCATCTAGTAATTTCTTTAACTCTTGATACATGAGGGGTTCCAGAGATGCATGGTACTTCCAAATATTTTGTTGGAATGGTTTTACTTTGGATTTTAATGAGATTGTGTGTTGGGTAATGTGAGTGTCATAAGTTTTTAGATCTCGGTAGGACCACGCAAAAACATATTGATATTCCCTGAAACGTTTGAGATAGGCTTTTCTTTCTTATTTATACATTGTCTTGCCTAGATTTATATTCTTAGGATTTTTCGAGGTTCCTAGATTTATAGTCTCATACATGGGACACGAGCTCCATGTCCTTGTGTTTGTTGACCCTTTAAATCTTTCCCTTAAGTAGAAGAGGTTCTCCAAATTGGATACCCCTTTCAATATCGTGTGAAACTTTGGTTTGTTACTAGAGTGATCTGTTTCACCTCTTTGTTCATGGGAATAAGTTTCTACTAGTTTCTCTTGGAATACTTCATCGTCAATAGTGAGGTATTTGAAATTTTCCTAATTGGTTAGGAAGTCTATAATATGTTCATCTCCTTCAAAGACCTTCCAATTAGAAATATTTTTGGGCATTTATGGTTTGTAGAGTAGTTCCACAATGAACCTAGAGGCTTCATAGTCTTCTAAAGGAGATAGCCTCTAGGCAACAGTTGCTAGGGAATCAACAAGAGTATTCTTTGTCCTGGGAATCACTGTAATATTGAAGGCCTCAAAACCTTCTATTAGCCTGTGCACTTGTTGATAATTCCTCAGGTGGGGAGAGTTGAAATGTATAGTATTCTTTACTTGTCTAACGATAATTTCAGAGTCCCCAAAATTTTTTAGTTCTTTAACGTTCAATTCTATGGATTTCTTGAGTGCTTTCTCTAAAGCTTTATACTCGGTAGTATTATTAGTGGATTCAAATTCTAGTCTGCAGGACATGAAAATTTGTTTCCCCTTTGGGTCAATGAGGATACATCTTGCTCCCTACCCTTCTTGCGATTTATACCCATCAAAGTACAAGGTCCAAACTTGTGAGAAAAAATCATCATCTTCTCCATGCCTACTAACTTTTTCCTCTCCACCTACTTTGTTTATGGTTTCCAATAAAGGTTCTTTACAGAAGAGGATTTATTCCACCACTACTAGTATATTTACTCGAAAAGTCATTTCAGAGTTTTGAGTAAGAGGTACATCAGATGAGAGAGAGGAGACATTTCCAAAATCAGAATCGTAGGAGTAGTTGCCTAGCACATGGAAATCTGTCGTCGATGGTTCGTTGAAGGTTTCTAAATCAATGACAATATGTTTGAGATACCTTTCCCTATTGATCCTAATCATTTTTTCATGTCCCTTTAATTGAAACTAGAGGTGAGCCCAGTCCGTGCTAAATTATCCATTCAACTTCTCGGGCCAATCTCGACTAAGTAGCAGTCCATAAGATTCTAGTATATCCACTACAATGATATCAATTACTTGAACAAATTTTGGGTGTGTAGCCATTCTGATCATGATGTCCTTGATGTTTGAGTTACTTCACACACACCTAGGATTTATTTTTCCTAAGGTTGTTCCTTTTTTATTATTCATAATTAGTCATTATCTAGTCTCCTATATTTTAGGGAAGAATATTCCACCTGGAGAATATTCTCTTTCAGTTGACACTTCAGTTTGACTAGTTGAGTTGAGTTTAGATGTTGCATTGATTTTATCACCATGAAACATCGGGATCATCACCATGCTAATTAGAAATTTCCTTGGGATCATTTCCAAACTGGCGCATTACCCTTGATTCCCTGAGTTAACTCCTCACTACTCTATGTTCAGTCAGTTAACTGAAGACTAGTTGACTAGTTAACTCAACTAGGTGGCAGTTCACTCTCGTAACTGCCTGAGAGACTATACTAGGTGGAAGTTCACTCCCGTAACTATTGGTGTGTGTCCATATCACTCTATACCACCAATATGGTGCATTGGTTATCCTCTAGTGCGTACTCATTGAGTTATACAGAGTATATCATGTGTAAATTATTCATTATTCATAACGGTTAATGAAAATTCTTTCATTCTTTCTCTCCTTCTTCTTATTTCTCCAATTCTCTCTGCAAATGTGTGGATTATTGTTTATCTAGATATATTTTGTGTAGGTTCAACACATTTACATGGTATCAGAGCCGACGAACTTCTAAGCAAAATCTACACCAAAATATTTTGCAGGTACAAAAGATTGAAGACAACGGAAAGATGGATTTCCAAAAAGAATTCATTCTTACACCTTACAACTATTTTGCATGGAAGGAAAAAATATCCATACATATATGAAATAGAGGGTTGTACAGGTTAACCTTGAATACAGATACAAAACTGACATCATCAATAGAAAAATCCAAGTACTTAAATCACATGGATGAGGCACTTGGAACAATTTGTAGTCTTATTTCTCCCGATCTCCTTTTTCACATATCTTCCTGTAAGACTCCCAATGAAGCCTGGACCACCTTGGAAGGGCTCTTTTGAAAATATTATGATATGAGGGGACACATGCTAAAGGTGGAGCTGCTCACATTGGATCCAAAAAGATTCGATAATATCCAATATTTCTTTACAAAATTCAAGGATTTACTATCACAACTCAAAGCTTGCGGGGTTGATAAATCGAAGGAGGAGAAACAAATGGTTCTCACCATTCTCTCCAAGCTTGGTCTTGAATTATCTGTATTTGTATCTACATTCCATACTGTCATATTCTCCTATGGAGCCACCTGGAATATGCCTTTTGTTGAGGAATTTATCGAATCCCTGACACAAGAGCAAACCAAGCTCATCAACATGGGCACAATAAAAGGCCCAAGGTTGCATGCACTCACTGTGCATGATGGAAGACACAAATATCATAAATCTAAATCTAAATATAAACAAAAATATCATGCACATCTGAAGAAGGAAGGGAACACAAAACCCTTCACCGATGCCTCCGGATCCAAAGGGGAAAAGGGAAGAAAAGGGGAAAAATGAACATACCGTCACAAAGGATTCCATTCAGAATCCGCATGCATGAAAAAAAAAAGATCTGATGTCTCAAATTCTTCAGAAAAACAACCTTGGAGATCGCATCCCTGAGGGTGAAAAGAAGAAGAAGCCAGAAGATCTGAATTCCAAGAAAGGGAATTCTAGCCATGCCTTGATTGCAATAAACTCCTCTCTCGATGCTTGGATTGTAGATTCAAGAGCATCACATCACATGGCTGCCTCAGAAGAAGTCTATTCTTAATTCTATTCATGCAAAGGTCCTCCTGTTCTGATGGGGGACAACTCTTCTGTCGAAGTCACCGACAAAGGAAGAATTGAACTCAACAATGGAAGCTTCGATAATGTACTGCATGTTCCCAAACTTTTTTTCAACCTTCTCTCCATGTATCAGATGACGAATTAAAAAACCAAAAAGAAATTCATATTCACACCAAATTCCTTGGACATCTACGACATGCAAACCAACTACAGGGTTGCTACCGGTGAGGTAAATCATCAGTCTAGATTGTATAAATTTTCTGAATTCATTGAACCTGATTCTGCTTTACTTCTTACTCATGCTGATGAAAGTAGTAGGATATCGAACGCAAGTTTTGGACATTTGAATTTCAGATACATGCAACAGCTTAGAAAGAAAATTTTGGTTGATGGTCTACCGCACATCCATTTCTCCAAGGGAGTGTGTGAGGGATGTGTTCTCGGGAAACACCCTCAAGAGAAATTCGACAAGGGAATGTATCATAGAGATTCTGCACCTTTAGATATGATCCACAATGACCTTATGGTTCCTTTTCTACATCCATCCATTAGAAAATCGAGGTTTGTTCTCATTTTTGTTGATGATTTCTCACGTTTTGCATGGATCTACTTTCTCAGGCAAAAGTTTGAGGTCGTTCAACACCTCAAAGACTTCAAAGCTCTAGTTGAGACACAGTCCGGAAAGAATATCAAGGTCCTTTGAAATAATAATGGAGGAGAGTATGTAAATCATGAGATCCATGATCTTTGCTATGAGGAAAGGATCCAATTGCAACACATAGTTCCATACAATCCACAACAAAATGGAGTTTTCGAGCGGAAAAATAGATCTCTAAAGGAGATGGTATCTTGCATGATGCATGCAAAGTATCTACCATAGATACTATGGGCTGAAGCACTTAATTGTGTAGCATACATACAAAATAGATCTCCCCATATATCTGTCAAGGATAAGACCCCCTACAAGGCTTGGAGCGACCTCAAACTGGAAGTGACCCACTTTCGCATTTTCAGTTCACGTGCATGGGCCTAGATTTCATCTGAAAAGAGAAAGGCAGTTGATCCACAGAGCATCGAGTGCATTTTTGTTGGATACCCCGACAGTGTGAAGGGATATAGACTTATTGACCTTTCCTCGGACCGACTCATCATTGAACGAAGTGTCTAATTCAAGGAAAGTGTCTCGCATGCACCTCAACAGTCGCATGAAGACACCTTCACTCTTCCACCTGTTCGAGATGATGAGCATGCACATGCCAACTCTTCTTCAGATGAGAGTGTTGATTCAGAGGACTCTTATAATTAATATTTAGATTCAGTACAGTCGGATGTAGATTCAGAGCATCCATATGCAGTTGCAGAGCCAGAGCAGAGGCCCAAGTGGGCATAGACTACTCTTCAGGATGTAGGGGATCTCATTGGTGATCCATCCAAAACTAGGAGGACTTGATATGATTTCGAGTATCCTCTTGTTGCCCTCACTTCCATTNATATCCATAGTCTTATGACGAGGCTTCTGGAAATCCCTTTTGGGAATCTTCCATGCATGAGGAGTACAACTCCCTCCTCGAGAAACAGAATTGGGATCTGGTTCCCCTTCCTTCTAGGAGGAAATTTGTCAGAAGCAGATGGTCCTACAGGACCAAGAGTGCAACATATAGACATATTAGTAGATATAAATCCAGTCTTGTCGCCAAAGGCTTTCAGCAGGTTCATGGTATTGAGTATGATGAGACCTTCGCTCCAGTAGCGAATATGGATTCCATACGATTGACACTTTCCATTACGGCAGCCAAAGGATGGGAAGTCCATCAGATGGATGTGAAGAATGCATTTCTTCACGGCGATATATTTGAGGATATCTATATGGAGACGCCCCAGGGATTATGCAGGACTCATCTTTGGTCTGTCGACTGAAGAAGTCCCTTTATGGCCTCAAGCAGGTTCCGAGGGCATGGTATGCCAAGATGGACTCCTACCTGTTTTCACAGAAATTTGTACATTGTAAATCATACCCGAATGTCTACATGCTCAGGATGGATGATTCACTTCTACTTTTAGTTTTGTACATTGATGATTTGCTGATCAATGGTTGCTCAACTTTAACAATTGTTGTAGTTAAGAGGATTCTTCATGACAGGTTTTTGATGATGGACATGGGTTCACTACACTTCTTCCTTGGACTCAAGATCAGTCAGGATGCATCAGGCATCAAACTGTCTCAGGCCAAGTATGCACGAGATATCCTTGAGATATTTCACATGACAGAATGCAAGTTTGCTTCGATTCCTTTCCTATCAAGAGTCAAACTTGAGGATGGAGGGGATACTCCACTGGTTGACAGCACATTGTACAAACAACTAGTGGGTGTCTTGTTGTATCTCACACACTACAAACCAGACCTCTCATATGTAGTTGGTGCAATTTCCAGGTTCATGCAAGAGACGCATGAGCTACATTGAAAAGCTTCAAAGCATATCCTTCAATACGTATAGAGCACCATCACCTTTGGGATTCATTATGCAACAGACTCTACATTAGATCTCATCGGGTTTACTGATTCCAACTGGGCTGGTGATAGCATTGATCGCAAGTCCACATCTGGTTACTCACTCAGTCTTGGTTCTGGGCCTATATTTTGGTAGAGCAAGAAGTAAGCTACCATTTCTCTATCTTCAGTTGAGGTAGAGTACAGAGGGGTAGTTAACTTAACCATTTAGGCTATGTGACTACAACATTTTCTCACTGAGTTGGGCATTCAGTTTCATCGGTCAATCGTCATCTGGTCTAAAAACCAGAGCACTCTGAAGTTTTGCAGAGATCTAGTTCAGAGGCAGTGGATGAAGAACATCGAGATCCACATGCACTACATTCGAGACTTAGTACACGAGAGGATCATCAACTTACAATTTTTTCCTTCAGCAGAACAAACGATAGACATATTCACCAAGACCTTCACAGACCAAAAGTTCCATTCTCTGCGAAGTTGTCTTGGAGTGAAGGACACGGTTTCCTATCAACTGTAGTTCTTGTTTTTACATACATTGTACCTTGAGGGGGATTTTTTCCCTCTTTCCTCACTTTATTTTCAGTGTATCTTTTGTATTTGGGTACCTAACATGGCCTCATTTTTGGGACCCATTCTTTATTTTCACCATAGTGATGTTCATGCGGGGGTGTTGGAGTTACTTCACACACACCTAGGATTTATTTTTTCTAAGGTTTTTCCTTGTTTATTAGTCATAATTAGTCATTATCCAGTCTCCTATATTTTAGGGGAGAATATTCCACCTAGAGAATATTCTCTTTTAGTTGACACTTCAGTTTGACTAGTTGAGTTGAGTTTAGATGTTGCATTGGTTTTATCACCATGCAACATTGGGATCATCACCATGATAATTCTACCTTTCCTTGGGATCATCACCAAATTGGCCCATTACCCTTGATTCCCTAAGTTAACTCCTCACTACTCTATGTTTAGTCAGTTAACTAAAGACTAGTTGACTAGTTAACTCAACTAGGTGGCAGTTCACTCTCGTAACTACCTGAGAGACTAGAATAGGTGGAATTTCACTCCCGTAACTGCTGGTGTGTGTCTAGATCACTCTAGACCACCACTATGGTGCATTGGATATCCTCTAGTGCATACTCATTGAGTTATACAGAGTATATAATGTGTAAATTATTCATTATTCATAACAATTAATGAGAATTCTTTCATTATTTCTCTCCTTCTTCCTCTTTCTCCAATTATCTCTGCAAATGTGTGTATTATTGTTTAGCTAGATCTATTTTGTGTAGGTTCAACACATTTACACTTGAGTTCCCTAATAAATTTCACATGAGTCTTTTCTAGTTGTATAATGTGCTTATCTCTTTTGAGCGGGACTACATTTAATTTCTTGCAGATAGACCATGGCATAACATTAGAGGATCCTCTGAGTAAGCTAAACAATTATGGAGGTTTCGGTTGAAGACTTCGAACATTAAAAGGAAAGGTGGGACAAAATGATTTTCTTTTTTATCTATAGAGAAAGCGTTCACATTTAATTTATTTTTTAGATCTGTGGGAGAGGGAACCTACCCTGGGTCATTTCTTGTTATAGGGGCTTCTACTGACTTTAAGGCTTGTAAAAGAAAGTATTTTTGTTGGGGAATTCTACACATGTCCATGATCGACACATTAGCCTTCAATATTTTTAAGTCTTCTACTATACTGTAGTCTAGCTTAGGTGACTCCCATGTATGGATGTTTATAGGATTTTTTTGGGAGAAAAAAGGTGCTTTCAGGTGATCAATTGTTTGTTTTCCTCTTGATTTTTGGACAATGCTAAGGTCATTTGAGACCAGCTAACCCTTACTTCGTGTTTTCACAACCAAAACCTCAGTGGGTGGTTCTTGAACCTCAAATACATCATCAGAAGGCATTGGAAAGTCAGGATCCCACAACATGGTTGTTTCTTCTAAAGGGTCAACTTCCTCCTGATCAACAATATTTATCGCTCAACCGCTTGCTTGTTAGATAAGGGAAACTTCATCTAGGAACCGATTAGCCATCAAATTCATGGCATGCACACATTGTGGACAGTCTATTTTAGAATGTTTCTCTTGATGATACGTACCGAAAGAGTCAGATGCTACATTACCCAAGTCAATGTTTAAGTTGGTTGGGGCAGGTTCAATTTCTTTGAAAGGTGGGTTTCTCTTAAAAAAGGGTTTATAAGGCCTTTGGCCTTGGTTTCCTTCCCCTACACTTATTTTCATGTCTACGATTTCATTTGACAATTTATTTATCATTCGTTGTAGGTCTTCTATGTCTCCACTTCCCTTTCCGGGACCTTGTTCTATTTGTTTTCTCAGGGGTCTGGTCAACAAGAGTCCTCTCCTGGGTGGAGGTTGAGCTTCCTTCTTAACTAGCAAGACCTGACCCTCTTTACATCCCTTCATTTGGAATTCAATTTTTTGGCTTCCTCTAAATTTTCAGCTAGGGTATGCTTGGAATCCCTTTTTACAAACATGGAAATAGAAGCAGGAAGAGCATTAGCATATACCTCAATTTGTAACTCCTGAGTGGGTTTAGCTTCGGGTTGAAATTTGTTCAAGATTGTGGTAAATCGTTGATTGAAGTCTTCGATCTTTTCTTTTGAACTCATGGTGGCGGAAAAAAATTCAGCCATTAAAGCTCCTATAGTGGTTTCTTCTGCAAATTTGTCTAAAAAATCTTTTTGAAACTTCGTCCAACTAGTTATGGACCCTATAGGCAAGTTAAAATACCACATGGAGGCTGAATTCTCAAAGGTATAGGGAAAAATCCTGCATATTATGTCCTCATGTTGTACATTCATCAGTCTAATAGCTAGTATGAACTTTTTAATATGGTCTTCAAGAAATCCAAAGGTTTCAGTGTCAAACTTGGGAAGTAACGTTTTTGGATGTCAAGGGAGGTTATGTACCCGTCCGGGGATTTCCATAGAATCTATGGCCAACCAAGGTTGATTATTTTGAGGTGGGTTTCCACTTTATTCATTATGATCATTTTTATCCTCCATGTCTTCTAACTTTGAAGCTGAGCGATCCGAGTTAAACCCTTCCTCGTCAGATTCAAAATTGTCGGGCTGAGAGTACTTACCAGATGGTGTTTCAAGGATCAGATTAAGGGGATATTTGATCTCAGTGAGGGAAAAATCTATCAGGTCTTCTATTGTGTGAAAAAAAACCTGGTTGGGGGTGTCGACCACTGGTCTTCTTACTTGTTTTCTACGAGGAAGTAATGGAGACAAGGGTAACGATCCAATTTTCCAGGCGTAAGCTCTTGTGATTCTTCTGAACTGGTTCAAATCCTCGTGAGGAAGAGCGTAAGGTATTTCAGGAAATAGATGTTCTTCCTCTTGCTGGGGTGAGTTACTCATTTCAGGAGTACTCAGTGTATGTGGGTTGTCTTGAAAATGACTAGCCATGCATGTGGGTTGTTTTGAATTTGTAGGCTATGAGAAATATTATATAAGAAATATTGTTATCCATTCATTCACATCCCTGTTAGGACTCAGAAATGTCACATTTATATCCTTTTCTCCTTCACCATTCCTTACATTTCATGGTCCTAATAAACCTTTTATCATACCATTTCCATCCATACATTTGGGTTTCAGCTTATTATTTTCCACTTTATTCATTTTAGTATTATAAGTGAATTTATGATTAAATATTAGAAAAATGACATATTTTCATTATATATCAAGGTTGGATGAGTTTGATGATGTGTGCAAGCATATTTGAAGATTTCAATAAAGTCAAATATTACAACCTAGCCTCAAATTCGAATTTCATCTTCAATCTTTGAAGATTTGAAGAATATTTGGGACAATCATTCAAGCATATTCAAAGGAGAAGATCATGGAGATTTTGATGGGATATCTTATCCAAGATATGTGTGGAGGATTTGAAGGAATAAGTTGAGAGAATAGTGGATATGTAATTATGACACTCTTCAAGACTCTCATGTATATAAGAGAGTGTTCTCTCTTCATGAGGGTCATCATGTACTTCAGAATGCATCATGTTATTCATAATTGGAGGATGTTATTCATAATTGATCATGTGATTCATAATTTAGTCTTGTAATTGGAGGAAGGGGATTCTTCACTTTGATTCTTTCATTTTTATTCTTCCATGCTTTGTCATTTGATTCTTGTAATATAATTTGAGATTGATTTATGGTGTGAGCTCACATATGTCATTTTTCATTCAACTCTTCATATGTTGTATTGTTTTTCCCTTATGCAATTTCCTTCTTTCCTAGTTAGTCTTTCGATGCTTTCCTAGATTAATTTCATTTCAGCAATTTAGATTATATTACTTCTACTTCATTACTACATATATAGTGTGTGTGCTTCATAAGCCTATGAACCTCGGATTGAAAAATTAAATAGTTGGTCAAATACTACAACGGAATTAAACGACAATATTTCTGCCTAACATTTTGGCATCGTTGCCGGGGAAGCACGATGGATTGAGTATTAGTTTGATTAGTCATGCTCCTAACTTTGAGGTGACATATGGTTAAGGGCATGTAGGGTGTGTTTCAATTCCTGCAAGCATAAGTGTAGATTTCATTTTCTGCAAGTGTGAATTTCAATTGTAGCAAGTGTGTTTTCCGCAACTGTGGAGAGTATGTGTTTCAGCAACTATGATTTTCAGTTTTTATTTTTATTTTGATTTGGGTGCTATAAGAACCCCTTTTTCAATATGTTTTAACAATGAGTGTCATATTGGAAATATTCACTCAGATCCTCGCGAAAGTCGGGATCTCCTCTTCTCTAGAAGAGGAGATCTTGACAGCAATGAAAGAATCAAATACTCCTCTAGCAACAAACAAGGATTCAACATCTGAAGAAACCTACATATTTGATGACGAACAATAATTCGAGTAGGAGATTGAGGAAGATGAAGAGGATTTACAACAAGATCTGGGCGAGGAAAAATGTGCCTATGAAAGCATTATTGAGAAATGGTTCCAGGTAAGCACTCGATTAGATAAATTTCATTTTTATTTAGTTAGTTTTCCATTACAGCAACTAGATTCATTCACTTTTGAATATTTCCATTATTCATTTGAAAAATCACCACTGAACATATTGTTGTTACTGTTACGTGCTTGGCTCCATTTGAAGTTTGAATACACATAACTAATCTTTAAGTTTCAATTAGCATAGAGCAGGTAGGATTTTATTTTCAATTTTGTTTTCTTAGAATAAGTATGCTCTCCTCCGTGCTTCGTGCGACCACGAGGATCAGAAAATAGGTTGTCTAAATTGATTTCAAGAGTGAATGTTCTTGTGTCCATCATTCGGCCTACAAATAAACACAATAAAAAAATTTAGGCGAATAAAAACAAAACCAATTTTTCATGCTGTTACAGCGAAAATTTTACATGTTGTTACAGTATGCTGATACAACGAAATTTTACATGTTGTTACAACATGCTGATACAGCGAAATTTTACATGTTGTTACAGCGAAATTTTACATGTTGTAACAGTGATTGAATAAATTTGCAGATCTGCAAACAATAAAAAAACAGTGGCATTAGGACAAAATAAAACAAACGAAAAAATATGGTGTGCAAATTCATGAGTTTTCCCCCACTGAACTATCGTGGCATGCTAAAACAATGCTAAACTATGGTCGGTTGAATTCCATTTAAGTTGTGCAAAAATTTGTTTCATGCTGCAATAGTTTCTGGTTTGAAGTTGCCTGTTCATTTCTGGTTTGAGTTGCCGCAACACCCCTTGAATTACAACCTGCACATCATATTTGAATCATAGTTTTTATAAAGGGAATGTGACCCGATGCGTATTAGACCAATCTATCTGTCACAAATACCTCATTGTGTTAGCTTGGTAAGCACCATCTTTGAAAAACGCCATCTAATTTCAAAATAAGTGGTGATTCTTCATCCAAAATGTCTATATGCAGTACAATCAGTTTCTCTCAAATGACTTCTTTAGAACTATGAAAATGCTCTTTGAAATGTTTTGTTGGAAATCTCATCATTCCCATAAAGAAGAAAGTCATTTTTTTTGAGTTTGAATCTATTTTTTTTCTACAGTGGCATGAAAGCCTCTGTAAATTCGTGTGGAACTATTCGTTATGTGTGGCCGAGATGATGCAAAACTTTAGTTTTCTTTAGAATTTGGTAGGTTTTGTAGATTGGAAGTGCGTGCTCAAATTGGATACCAAATCTACGAAAATTGAAATAAATTGCTTAATGGAATACGTTTAAAGTACGTGTGATACAATTTCATCAAAGACCTTGGGCAAAAGAAGTTGAAGATTCATGGATGGATGTTGTTGTTTTTTTTTTTTTAAACTAGGGCCAAGCAACCCAAGAAATCGAGATATCAGTATTGAAAAATGGCGAGGTAGAGGTAGCTTCATGAGGTGGAAACTACATAGCTCTCCAGGGAGAGGTAGCTTCATTGGAAGATACATATGGTCTTGTTGTTGGAGGTGTTGCAGCAAGTGCTAAATTATTGAAGAAACAAGTTCAATATCGAAAATCACATGGCATGGGCGTGAATGTTACAGATGAGATCTAGATAAGGTCGGTCCTTATTTGAGCCACTTCTACCTCTGATTATGGGTCGAGATGTTAGTGGTGAAGTTGCAACCATTGGAAGTGCAGTTAGGCAGTTACATATTCGAAGGAATTGACCGAAGAATAGGAACCAAATCATGATTGTGATTGTGATTGTCCATATTTAATTCACAATCAGTCCAGATCCTGAAGCGATCAACCATTTCACCATTAAATAATTACAAATCGACACCATTAATGAATACAGATTGGATGTGGCCACTCCAAATTTCTTTGCGCAGTTGATAATGCTTACGATCAATAATTTCTTATTGACTCTCGAGAAAAATGAAGAAGACGCATCCAGAATTATATGCCCATGATTTTACTGCTAAATCCACGATGGCCAACATTGCAATTGTCACGATTGATGAAGACTGGGCCATATGCTAAGGTTGTCTCACATGAAAGTAGATGTTTCTGTTAGTTAACGTGATCTACTTCGTCATTGTTTGGGCTACGTGTATAGATGGCCAAGTAGTGATGAATCTAATGGACATATTGTTTAAAACTGTCATATTTCCTAGGAGCAAGGTGGCATAGGATACATTTCTCATCACATGGAAGCTGCGTTTGAATAGCTTATCAAGGAGGGCATGATTGATAAAATGGATTCATTCAACCTACCAGTCTTCTACCCGAATATTGAGGCGTTGTAGAACATATTAAAGATGGTGAAATCATTGGATATTGTGGAGAGAGTCCAGTTGTTCAACGCGTTCACTTTTCTTGCATCCAATTCCAGAGGTGAGAAGAAAAATGATGAGAAGATGTTTGAAAGGATGGTAACGAACAGTTATAGGGAAGCATTCGAGAATCTTCTGAGAGATCATTTCTATTTTTATGTCTTAACGAATGAATTCTTCTTGAATATTAAAGTGATGGAAACTACCAAATGTCAGGATTACGTGCACAATTGAACTGATCATCTTGGATCCTTTCTTATTCGAAAATGACATAAATCATTTTCTGATGTGAGATTATAGATACCGGGATTGGATTCTTCTATCAGAGTTTTCTATAAGGTGATATATATAGTTGGATGTATCTCTAAGTATTAAAGGAACTCTGAGAGTTTGTACAGGCATTCCAGTGGCCGGTACTTTCATGCACTTGGGATATTTTCCATCTTATCATGAGAAAATCTTGGGGATGTTGGGCATGCGCGGGACTGTTTATGCAAATTATGCAGTGGATAAAGTTGATATTTTGCTTGCTTTTGGTGTTCACTTTAATGATAGAGTGACTGATGTGCAACCTGCACTGCAAGGGCTTAAGTTGGAACGTTAAAATGAATTGCATACCTAATTGTTGAAGGAGCATAACGTGAAGTATAGTTGAGACAAAGTGTGAGGAACTTAAGGAATGTTGTTTTGCAGATCCAGAGGTTTCTCACAGTATACAACACAACCAAGATCAATTTAAATCATACATGGCTAGGTATCCATTCACACACTTTCTATTTACTGAATCAGACCTATCCTCTGATGTACAACTCAATGTATTGGTATTATGTTTCAGCTGTGCATTTTTAAGAATTGATTTGTTATTTTACTTTCAAGTCATGCAGGGAAAATGGTGTTCACTTTGGATGGAAAATGGACCAATTTGGCGTACTGATATGATAATTTTTTTTTCATAACATTTATATGTTCTTGGAATTTTTGATTAACGTGTTTTTGCATGCATTGTATTGCAGGATCGACTGTTGTGTTTTCTTACTGTTTGTCACAGAGACTTGTATGCTCTAATTATTCAATATATTTGATGACGTACATGTTTGATTATGTAGAAAAATAGTTAAAATCAATGGAGCAGCTTGACTAATTTCTTTGGTAAATTTGACAAGCAACGTATTTAACATTCTAGGACTTTAGTGACAATTCTTAGCAACTGGTTATTATGCACAT
Source organism: Picea mariana (assembly GCA_032191745.1). Lineage (NCBI taxonomy): Eukaryota > Viridiplantae > Streptophyta > Pinopsida > Pinales > Pinaceae > Picea > Picea mariana. The sequence continues at coordinate 79,415 of JASDQU010437269.1, read as the reverse complement.
GGGAAATTTGATATAGCCAAGACAAATAAGTATGCAAGGGAAACAGTTATAAAAACACAATCTATTTCTTTGATTCGCTGCATTTGCACTTATTTTCATATGATATGTTTTTCACAAATCTCACAGTTGTTATGCAGGAATTTGTACTAAGCTTTTTAGGTTCACAGCCGATCACATTCCATGCTGCAGTGATTTTTATGAATCAAAAAATTCCTAAAGAACACATTCTTTGCTAGACATCTTGAAGGAGTTGTTACTCAACATAATAATTTTGCTGTTACATAGAAACTTTTTGTGCATCTTGATGTTTTCTATTACACAACGACCATGCTGATACACTATGCTGCGATACCCATATTTCTGCATTTTTCCAAATTTCATGCTACGACACTATCCAATTTCTCCTTCAAGGCTGATTATTCATCCTAGTATGGACTGTTAAGCCCTAATATTGGCTCATTTCCCCTTAATTGGGGCATATTATATTAGTAATGTTATTCTATTTATGTCGGCTTTAGGCTATTAGTAGTAATTATACCTCCTAGTCTCCTATATATACCAAGGAGACATTTTCATTTTGATTCATCTTGTACTTGAACATTTAAGTGGGGTAAAAGGAGGTTGCCCCCTCGAAGAGGCTTATTATCTGAAATTATCTCTTTTTGAAGGCATTGAGTACCTTTTTCTGAGGTTTTTCTATGCTATTTTGATATTTGGTTCTTAACATATGGTATCAGAGCTCAAGGTCTTGGGGTTTCGCTGCTACATTTGAGACACCTTGGAATTTTCACTATAAACTTTTTTCTACAATGTTTCAGAAGGAACGTCTTGGAGGATATTTATTATACGGATCAAGGTACATTGGGTTCAAAATTCAGCTCCTGAGGCCTTATAAGTTCGGAGATACAGCCTGTACAAGATAGGGTTCTAGAATCATCCTGAATTGAGTCATTGCGGAATTGTCGCTATAAAAAATTTTCTGTAACGTTTCAGACCTTGAAATCTAGATTTATTTACAAAAATTAGTAAGGTATCTGTAGTAAAAAGTTTAGCTTCTGGGTCATCGTAAATTTGTAGATACACCTTGTGTAAGATAGGGTATCTGACTAGTCCTATTGACTAGTCTCAAGAAGGTGTTCCAGGTAAAACAATCATAACTTCTTCCTAGAGTATCCAAATTGAGTGGGACTGGTTTGATTGGAACGTGGATAGTTTGTATTATTTTTGGTGCGAGTTTCAGAATTTTATATCAATTATTTTGTGTGGGGCACGCTATACAAGTGAGATCTCCTGGAAAGGCCAAAAATCGGCAAGTTGTGGGGAAGTTACCATAAATTCCACTTGGCACATCCAATTTTGATCAGACCTATGGCATTGCAGAGAAGAAATATCAGAGAACTACATAAAAGAAAGTTTCATACCCAGAAGGGCCAAAACTTGGGAGATACAACAAAAGAAATATTGTCTAGCAGAACCACCTCGAAATCAAGGTTCAAAAGTGATACTTGGCCAACATGCCACCCAAAAAAGAAACTTCTACACCAAATAAGCCTCCAGAAAATCCTACCTGGACTCTTGATGAAGGTGAAGAAATGAGTATGGACATAAATGATTTACACAAGAAGATAGTAACAAAAGATGAACTACAAGATATGATGGAGGGTTTTAAAGGGGAGATCATGGAAGTATTGAAAAATTTCGTAACAGAGAAGACACCTGAAAGTGAAAATGCATCTCATGAAATTCATGATGAGGGCACAAGGAAGGTGAATCAAGAATGGAGAAACTCCAACTTTGGTTTGAAGACCAACCACATTCCTAAGATTGATATGAGGAAGTTTGATGGCAAGGACCCAATCACATGGATACTTCAGATGGAGCA
>JASDQU010437269.1:50491-69823 GCA_032191745.1 Picea mariana | reverse complement strand
CCTAGAAACATTCATTGTTAAAAGGACATCATCAATCAAAGCCATAGTTTAAATGCCAAAATTTCTTGAGAAGATCCATGCATGGTTTCATGAGGACATGCAACAAGTTGAGTTGGGGGGTATGTTAGGACTCAGAAATGTCACATTTATATCCTTTTTTCCTTCACCATTCCTTACATTTCATGGTCCTAATAAACCTTTTATCATACCATTTCCATACATACATTTGGGTTTCACCTTATTATTTTCCACTTTATTCATTTTAGTATTATAAGTGAATTTATGATTAAATATTAGAAAAATGACATATTTGAATTATATATCAAGGTTGGATGAGTTTGATGATGTGTGCAGGCATATTTGAAGATTTCAACAAAGGAAAATATTACCACCTAGCCTCAAATTCGAATTTCATCTTCAAGCTTTGAAGTTTTGAAGAATATTTGGGACAATCATTCAAGCATATTCAAAGGAGAAGATCATGGGATTTTGATGGGATATCTTATCCAAGATATGTGTGGAGGATTTGAAGGAATAAGTTGAGAGAATACTGGATCTGTAATTATGACACTCTTCAAGACTTTCATGTATATAAGAGAGTGTTCTCTTTTCATGAGGGTCATCATGTAATTCACAATGCATCATGTTATTCATAATTGATCATGTAATTCATAATTTAGTCTTGTAATTGGGAGAAGGGGATTCTTCGCTTTGATTATTTCACTGTTATTCTTCCATTCTTTGTCAATTGATTCTTGTAATATAATTTGAGATTGATTTATGGTGTGAGCTCACTTATGTCATTTGTCATTCAAATCTTCACATGTTGTATTGTTTTTCCCTTATACAATTTCCTGCTTTCCTAGTTAGTCTTTCGATGCTTTCCTAGATTAATTTCATTTAAGCAATTTAGATTAGATTACTTCTACGTCAGTCCTGCATATATAGTGTGTGTGATTTGTAATCCTACGAACCTCAAATTGACAAATTAAATAGTTGGGAAAATACCACAACGGAATTAAACGACAATATTTCCACCTAACAATGCCCTCCTTCTAGCACCAATTCTGCTGAGGAGTCCTAGATCCCTTTAAATCAACATTAGAAACCAAACTAGCCACAAAGGCCCAATTACACTCAACAACGTTTGATGGTGGAATAGTTCTCTAGATATTTCGATCTAGAAAATTTATCGATGAGATTTACATGGTGATTGCCAGGATACTTTCCTATGAAAGTTCCTTCTTCAGTTTAAACGTTCTCCTTTTTGTCTTTTCTTTTATAAGATGAGTCCAATAAAATGATTTGTGCTGGTATAAACCAACTAGTGGAAGTGATTCTTAATTACTGAAGAATGTCAAGCTTGGGATAACCCTCGTGCTCAAGCATGCAGAAAAAGATATCCACACCTATTACAAGCCTAGTACTAATACATTAACTTGCTAGTATTTCAATTATTGACTGAGATACAACTATCGTGAATAAATACGCATGTAATAAGATGATGGAAAGAAAAATAGTTCCCTTAGCTCTAATCATTAATCACACATTAACTCAACGATTTGTTTTCCATCTGTTAGCACTCTGTAAATTTGTTCGGCTGATAAAACAAACAAAATGGGTAACCTACAAACCACTTTAGAGATGGTTACTAGCTTGCTCATCTCAGAGAGGGATCTCTCCTGTCACTTCATCTTTAATAGATGAGTTTTATTTAACAAATCACTGGCTAGGTTTTACTTTCTTGAAGGGTTTTTTATAATTTTGTTGGCAAGGAAGGGGAGGGACACTTAGGGATATGGAGTCAACTTCTAAAAATGAATGGAAGCACTGACTGGTCAGTATAACTATCCATAGGATAAAGGCTAAATGAGGTGATAAATCGCGGTTATAAATTGTAATTTGCAGAGTGTAAGATGAAAGGAAAAACATATAACTGTATCAGAGAATTAAATAAATGAATTCTGACTTAGTTAGGAAGAACTTAACATAGTTTAAATTGCTTCAGCCGAGAACATCACAAGATGAATTCTGGGACTTTAACTATCCAATTTAAACATAAGACAGTGAAAATGGAATTTAAGAACACAAGAAATACATACGTAAAAAGAAGACGAAACTCATACCACCACCATTAGAATATTTTCATGGAAATTCTATAACATCTGCATGTGTATTCTATTTAGCTTCATAAAATTACATTCGAGCTCCAAATAGATAAAAACGTTCCCTTGTGCTTCTTCCAACCCCTAATACATTTGGAACTCCTAATATTTATACAAGTCAATTTCCTTCGGTTTGAAACCGATTACAATGATTAAAATGAAAAGTTTTGGTTTTGAAACTGATTACAATGATTAAAGAGAAACTTTTTGGTTTTGAAACCGATTACAATGATCAACAAGAAACCATTTCTTGATCCAGATTCTGGATCCTCTGACGTTTTAGTTTCTTTCTGCGACACTTGCTCTGCTCTGGTATTCCACATGATCTGTCATCTTTAGTGACACCTGGACATCATTTACTGGACCCTAGAAAACTGCATTTTGTCTTACCCGACCACACTATCTCCTTCCATTTCAAGTCAGAAGGGATATCATAATATGTCATTTCCTTTATCAAAATCTCTAGGTCAATGCAGGAAGCATATGACATGATTGGAAATCCAAGCTTGATGACTTTGAACTGATTCATAATTTCAAAGTTTGTAATCATATGCTCAACTAATGTAGCTCCTTTCATATTTTCCTCCAAGGTTTCGAACTTGGAATGATCCATTTTGGACTTAGTCAAACGAGCATTGTATTCTTTCTGATCACATAACTTTCCCTTGACATTCCAAAATGGTGGCAGTCCTTTGATAAATAATTCTTCGAACAAATCCTTGAAATCATGTACACTTTGTTCCATCTATGTTGCCTTGGTTTGGAATTATTTCAACAGGTTATGTTTAGAAATAACCCTCCTGGCCCAGAAAATCAATGTAGTTCTTTCTTTAACCCCAATAGTATGAATGTTTGTAGTAGGAATGGAGTTGAGTATATTTATGATGTTTTGGGCCCATTCTTATGGTTTCTTTGCTAAATTTTCATTCACAATAGTGCATCTTCTTCTGGCTGTGATGGCTATACTGTCTTTATCATTAATGAGATTCAAATATACTTTGAACTTGGCAACTTCAGCAGCTATAGAGTCCCAAATGATATGCTTGGCCCCCTGCAAAATGTCTTTTCCTCTTAACCTCATCTTTAATTTATCTATTCTTTATTGTAGGACTTTGTTCTCCTTTTGAAATTGAGCAATCCTTTCATCCTTTACCTGCATCTCCTACTTCAATTTCTCTATGATTATTTTTAGCCCTTTGATTTATCCTTTCAAGATAACTTGTGACATATCCTAGACATGTCCTTCGGTGTTTGACCCAACTTTTGCAGCAGGATCTACAACTACAACCTTGTTTATAAATTATGTTTGTCCTTGTGACCATTTCACCTTTTCTCGTTCTAGTTTCAACACCCTAGCCTTGTAGTCCAATGTCTCTTGACAAAGTGTTTCCTTTTCATGTTCTAGAGAAACCAATTTTGTTGTTTATGGATGCTCTGTAGCATAAATTTTCAATTTATTCTTCAAACTTTGAATTAATTTGTCTTTCTCATACAATGAGGATTTCAATCCTTTGGGGCCTTCAAATTCCAACCTTTTGGCCCAATTCTTCCAAGATCTGATAGATTCCTTTTCCTGCCTCAATTGTCCTTCCAATTTCATTGCATAAGATGATAGTTTTGAATTCTTCAAGATTAAACTCAAGTAATCAGAATACAACATATCACTGGTATGCTTATGGAATTTGACATTGTCAGGAGCACTTATGTTGTCATATCTTATCTTTATCTCAGAGGATTTGTCTTCGTCTGCAACTACAATGTTAAAGGTCCTCTTTTAAACATCCCTTACTGTGAATAGAGAATATTTATGCTGAGAAATCTTTTCCACTTCAGGGACTAAATCCCTCATCTCAGCGAGAGCTATATTACCCTTATCAACCATATTGTTTTGCCAAATATTATTTAGATTGATAAACTTCCTCAGATGTTTTATCAAAGATATATTTCTTGTTGCTAAACGTTCTTGAGCTACCTTCACTTTGGAGTTTAATTTCCTTTTCAACTTCTACAATGCTTGTACCACTTTCCACCATATCTATATTTACTTGTTCTCTGGGCTCTTCTTCCTCTAAATCCACAATCTGTGTTGGCTGTGAAACTTTCATCCTCTTAGGAGAAGTCTGTTGATCACTGATGCCCATGCCCTTTAAATTGCTTCTCTTTCTATAAACACTTATCGTAGGGACTTTGATTATTAGTTTATGAGAAGCTTGTTGTGTTTGACTTTGTTGTAGGGTTTTCTCCACTTGATGTGTTTGAATTGGTTGCAATATTGCTTCCATATCAACACACTTCTACATTTTCCATCTTATCAAAACCCTCAATATGGTCATGCTCATAAGGGGCCTATTTGTTCATCAATATTCTCTTGGATATGATTTGATGTGGGTCATACCTTCTTCCCTGTAACTATGAAAAACCAAACTCTTTGATCTTTTCTTGATCTTGACATAAACATGATTTGGCTTTGACAATGAAGGGGCAATGATAAAAGGGAAGTTGAGGTAAGAGTCTTTGTGCAATTTTAGTAAATGCTATGTCTCAGATATAATTCTCCGCCTGATGAATTCAAGGGAAAATATTCTAGGAGTAAGAAAAAAAGGTAATAGGTAAGGGGATTAGTGGAAACCATAAACCGAGATTACTATTGAGTGCATGAATAGTACCCCCAATCCCCCACTATTTTCTCTAGATTTGGCTATAGATATATTTTTCATGTCATCCAAAACTCTAGGTAGGATGGTATTGAAAATCAAACTATAAACCATGGACATGACTTTGTTGATGAAGATAAGCAATGTAATTATTTTACATTCAATTGACACAAATGTTGCTTCAGGAAATTATCTCTTGTTGGTTTCCAGTAAAATTCTCAACAGATAGGTGTAGTATCTGGAATGTCTTAGAGAGCGAAAAATTTACTAGTTGTTTAGGGATATTATTAGCTAGGAATTAATCAAAGATGATACAAACTGGCAGACTAGACTCTAAGTTAAAAAAGGTTAAAAGGAAACCAAGAATGACTTTAACCACATATTTTTCATCGTCTAGACCTAAAATTTGACTCAACAGGGAGAAAACCCATTTGACTTCAATGACCATTATATTTACATTCATAGGCAAAGACAGAACCTATGAAAAATGTTCAGGTTTGATAATTGTTTGTAAAAACAGATCCCAGACCTATGATGGGCATTCTCTATATAACCTAACCAGCTTCTCTTCATTGAAAGGTTCAGAAATTGTGGAAAAAGACTCTAGTATATCGAGGGACTCTCGAATTGACAGACTCTCTACTCTACACAAGACCTCAGACCCTCGTTTATTCATGGTGACTCTTTCTTCATGGGAATATTGTTCGGCGCACCAACCTATAAATTCAGGAAACAAGAAAGAGATTTCGACAACATAAGGGACTATGGTGGCCTGGACTGCTTCAAGGAATGGTATACATCTTCCTAATTTACCGGACAGGTTTCTTTGGATACAAATATAGGAGAAATAGTGATTTCAGTATAAAAAACATCTGAGTATCGGTCAATTAGGTCTTCTTCATTTGCCACAGGATCTTGTTTTGTTACTAAGGTTATTATAGGATCCATGGTTGTGATGAAAAATACCTGGAAATGAGTGGAAATGGTGTGCAGTTTCTATATTTTTGAGGTGCAGGTAAAAGATGGAGGTCGCACCAAGGTTCAAACAGTACAGTGTTCGAAATAATAATAAAATAAATGAAAAATTTCCCTTTTATACTTTTCCAAATTTCGGGGGCATGCGAAAGTGGTTTGAGGCAACCTGTTTTTTGCCTCGAAATGCACCTGGTGATGAAACATAACCCCAAAAAAAAACCATGGTTTAAATTTTGGGCCTGCACTCCAAAATTAACCCCCACACAACTTATCCCCCCAAAATCATCATCAACCGTTGATCTTGAGAACTCATGATCCGCGATGCATTGAGCCCCATCAAATCAATGCCCCTGCTAGATTTAGCTCTTTCCTGCCATATTTATCCCCTTTCCTAGTTTATTGGGCTTCCTAACCGATTTAGAATTCCTCTAAATTCTGAAATCTTTATTTAACATAAAAACTTTAATGGTGACTAACATGGGCTCCAACTGGGGATGCTATCCTCCTAGTGAGGTAGCAAAGAACAAAAGATCAAGTTACTTCCCATTGGGCTTTATTTCACTCATGCGACTAAATCGATCAACAACTTATTCATGAAACTTTGTTCACATAACTCCAATTATACTCAGCATAAACTTAGGGCCTTCGCTTCGAGCTTCAATTTATGCTTATTTTATTTCAATTGCTTCAACTGAAAAACAAAAATGGTTATATACAATGAAATGGAAAGAGTGAAAATTTATTTAAGCAAGATAATGCTTGAGAAACCTGTCATTCATAGGTCCTCCACCAACGAGATATCCATTATGTTCTTGTAGAATATAGGCATTATTTCCATGGTATGCCACAATTTTGAAAGGTCCCAACCACAAATGGTTGAATTATCCATGCTTTCCTTTGTCTTCATTCCTCGCATCCCATTTCAACACCAAATCCCCCACTTTGAAATCATCTTCCTTAGTATGCCTATCAAAATATTTTTTAATCCTGTCTTAGTGTAGTTGAGAGTTGTTGAAGGATTTCTCTCTTGTCCTCTGAACATTGATTAGTTCATTTGTCCTCCTTTGAGTGGGATCTAGTTCAACATCTTGCTCTTGTAGAAATATCATCACTAGAAATCCTAAGGAAGTAGGAAAATTTGCATCTGTGCCGTACACAATCTGGAAGGGTGAAGTAGCAATACACCTTTTCGTAGTGATTCTATCAACCCATACTGCATAAATAAGCTTCTTGTGCCAAGGCTTTTTGTTATCTTGCAACAGTTTCTTGATAATTCTGGTCAAACTTTTATTGGATGAGTTAACCAACCCATCACCTTGAGGGTAACAAGTTGTGAAATGACCAACAGTTATATTGTAATCACTGCAAAAATTTTCCCTCTTGTTAGACTTAAATGTTATTGCATTGTATGTAATGGTTTTGATTGGACAACCAAATCTAGACAAAATATTTTTTTCCAAAAACTGAATGATAACAATATTTGTGGCTTGCCTTGTGGGGACTGCTTCAATCCACTTGGTGAAGTAATATGTGGTTTTCAGTCTCTACTTGTGTTGAGATGAGGACCGTGGATGAATTTCTCCTATGAAATCAAGGCCCCGTTGTCTAAAATGTACTTCAACAGAGACAGGCTTCAAGGGAAAAGGCTGCAGTTTTCTCTTTTCATAAAAAAATTGGCATTCATGACAACTTGAAACTTCTTTGTAAACATCAGAAAAAATTATAGGAAAATAGAACCCAGCCCTCGATATCTTGTGCGCAGTAGTTTTCCAATAATGGTACCCTCCGCAATCACCTTTATGAAACTCCCTAATGGTTTTTTCCACTTCTTCCTCCAACAAACAACTCAACAAGATCCCACCTAGATCCTTCCAATACAGAGATTGGTTCAAAATGAAAAACTTTGTTTCCTTTAGCTTCAAAAACTTAGCCTTGGTTTTACTCAATTCAGGAGGAGCTTGCAAATTTCTCAACATATAAATAATGTCAGCATACTATGGGGAGTCGAGGAATTTTTGAAATACCCGAGGGACCTTTTCTTCTTCTGAATCTGTTGATAAATCAACAATGAAATTAATTCCCAAGAGTTCACAATTTTACCGTGCCATCAACTTTTCAAGTTTCTACCCTTTTATCAACTTTGTATGTTTGATCTCAAGGTAATACTCCAGCAACACAACTATCCACTTGCCCCTTTTACCCTCAGGATCTGACTGAGTCAAAATGTCCTTCACATCACTGCTGGGCACATAAGCAACAGTATGGGAATGCAAGATATAAAATCTAAACTCCTTTAGGGCATTTATCAATGTATAAGCCTTCTTTTCCATGATATCATACTTTAATGGGGAATCCCTCAATGTCTTGTTGTAGTAAGATATAGGAATTTCACAGTTTTGTTCATCTTTTTGTAGCAAAACACCAGCGATGGTATGTTCTGAGGCAAAAGAAAAAAATATAAATTCTTTTGCAAAATTGGGACTGGCGAGCACTAGGGCTTTGGTCAATGCCACTTTAATATCTTCAAAAGATTTTCTTGATTCAGAATTCCACTTTATGTCACTTCCTTTTCTGAGCATGTTACTGATATGATTTATGATTTCAGCCAGGTTAGGGATGAATCTTCTCTGAAAATTTACTTTCCCTAGGAAAGATTGCACTTCTTTATTGCTTCTAGGTGTGAAAATTTTAAGGATTACTTCAACTCTTCTAGGATATATATTTATTCCTTCCTTTGAAATGATGTGACCAAACAACTTTCCCTCTTCAATGCCAAAATTAGACTTCTTGGGGTTCAATGAAATTCCAAAATTCCTACATTTATGAAAATATCTCCTTATATGTTTAAGATGTTCATCACTAGAAATCAAATATACATATATGAAGGTGGCCCATGGTTCATACATGAAGGTTCATCATCCAAAACCGAATATTTTGGCATACATGAAGGTGCCCCATGGTGTTGTAAAGGATTTCTTTTCCTGATCATTGGGGTGTACCATGATTTGATTGTACCCAGAGTAACCATACAACATTGATATTTTTTGAGAACCAACCACTTTCTACATAATGTGATCCATCTTGGGCAGTGGGTAATTGTCCTTGAGAGATACCTTGTTTAGATTTTGAAAGTACACACATAATCTGATCTCTCCACTTTTCTTCTTGATAGGTACCATATTTTCCATGCACTTAGAAAATCTCAGAGACACTATGATCTTGGCTTCAAATAATTTTTTTTTATCTCTTTTTCAATCAAGGGAAGCAACAAAGGATTGATTCTTCTTAATTTCTACTTGAAAGGTTTATGATCCTCCTTGATTGGAATCACATGTTGAATCACCTTAGTATCATAAACCTTTACATATTCATAACCCCAGAAAAAAACATCAGGAAATTATTTCATAAAACTGATATACCTTTGCTTGACCTCTGGGCTAAGTGTCTTGGATAGCGTGATGATCTTGGGATATTCCTGAGTCCCAATGTTGTAATCTTCAACATCTCCATCATTTGCAGTAATTTTAGGACTCCTAGCTACATCATTGTTGTCAAAGAGTTTTTCTAATGGGACCAAGCCTTTGGGAATGATGTTATTTTTTAGTTGCATTATATCCTTACCAGGAATCTAATTCTTGAAATTGTCATCATTTGCAAACACAACTGCATCTTCTTCTTCACAACGATATTCCTCATCAATATTCAAATTTGGAAATTCACCATCCATATTAAGGAAAATTTCTACTTATTTTTCATCTTCGAAAACTTGCCAGTACTTAATATTATCAGGTATTGTTGTCCTATGCTTGACCTCAATCTCATATATTTTGTTAGGAAAAATTGGAATTTTGAAAACTGAGGCTAAATTAGCTAGGGCATCAACAATCTGATTCCTCCCCCTTGGAATCACTGAAATATTATACTCTATAAATTATTCAAGAAGATCAAGCACTATATTCCTATAGGCTCTTAATCTAGGATGCTTTGCTTGATAGATACCCTTTATCTGATTTATAATCATCTCAGAATCTCCATGTACAACTATCCTCCTAGCACCCATTTCTTTCAAAGTCTTCAATCCCAACACTAATGCCTCATATTCAGCCATGTTATTTGTGCAATCAAAAGAAAGTTTGTAAGAACAAATTTTTGTACCTGATTTAGGGGGGTTAATCCACAAACCAACCCCTGCTCCTTCTCTACTGACAGCTCCATCAAAGATCATATTCCACATTTCGTTCATTTCACTATTTTGTTGATCTGGTTTGTCTTTGATAGTCATATATGTCTTTGGCACCTCCTCTTCAAAACTCAAATCATTAAAGAAAATAGAAGAACCAATCTCATTTTCCACAGAATAAATGGGATGGTTGTTTGGATGAGCTTTGTTACTGGCCATGTAATTGAGCAATACTTCTCTGTACAACCTCCTATCTTAACCAAAAACAAGGATAGTGGCATATGACATATCCATTTGCAATGTCCCTTTCAACTTTGCAACCCATGACCTCGATAACAACATGCCAAATTTAGGAGGGATATCGACAACCACCACATCCATGACTATATTGTTTGTTGGAATTTGAGACAAATATACTACCAGATCTTTGATTAGGCCCAAGAACTTCACCTTCTCTGAATCAAAAGAGAAAATATCATTGTAAGGCCTTGTAATGTCTAGACGCAATTGGTCCATGACCACCTTGGGCATCATATTATGGGATTCTCCTGAATCCAACATAACATTATGCAAAGTCATATCATGAATCTTCAAACTAACATAGAAAGGAGGGACCTCATCAGCATCACCACTTGCCTCTACACATGGGATAAACAAGATGGCAGGATGATCATATTGTATATTTAAAGTATCAGAAGTTTCTTCCATCTTGAGCATATTAATGATCTGATTTCTATATTCACTATTCTTTATCATCTCATTGAATGGAAAATAAATTTTAATTTTAGACATCTCACTTTCAAAACTAAGGGAAGATGAGGTTTTTTCTACCTCTTTGGTGACTATCTCCTTTCTTAATTTAGGTACTTTCTTTGTAGGTTCTTCCTTCGGCTTTCCTTTCTCCACAACATCCTTTGCAACAAAATCCTTCTTAGGCTGACTCGAAGAAGGTGTACTATTTTGAGATTCTTTGGTGGGATTTCCCTTTGGAGTATTTGCAGGCACCTTTTTGCTTCAAAGATTATATTGTTTCTGGAATTGCATGATGGAATTCTGAAACCCCTTTTGATAATATTCCTTTTCCACTGATAACCTTTCATCATTCTCCTGCATGAATACATCATTTGCATTTGTGAACTGATCATGTTCTTCTTTGGTCAAAAACACCTTTGTTTCATCACCATCACAACAATGCATATTGTCTTCAAAAGTTTCATCAAAAGTTTCATTTACATAATTATTTTGAAAAGGAGGTCTTATTTGTTGATCACCCTGGTTCCTCTGATCTCTTTGTTTAATTTGTGGAACTGTTGGTCTCCTTTGATTTCTAGGTGGAAAATCAGCCTGCTCTTTGGTGTTAGGATTATTATATAAACAAATCCTTTCCATGAGTTTCTCCGTGGTCTTCATCATCAACTCAAAGCTCTCTTCTAATGATTGTGAGGTTGAAGGTTGTGCCTTATCTTGGACCTTGTTTATGTCTCTGTCAAAATTATATTTGATATTTCCTGGAGCCATTAGATTTACTTCAACTTTTATTGCATCACTCATCAAATCATCTAGTGAATTGGAGCTTTTGTCTCTCAACAACAAAGAAAAATCATTGCCAAATGAATCAACATATCTAAGTTGAGCAGCTTTAGGAGGAGTTTTTACTTAAGTAGGAATTAAATTGTAAACTTTCATAAATCTAGTTGAAAACTCTTGTACCGTTTCATCAGGTGACCTTCTCAAGTTTTTGTACTGAGTTAGCAACTGAAGGGGGTTCTTCTTGTCACCCCACTTTGTAAGAAAACTTGTTTTAAAGGATTCAAAATATGGGATACTTTCTTTTGGGATAGCTTTGAACCATTTTCTGACTTCACCTATGATACTTTGTGCAAACAGCCTCATTTTTGCATCTTCATAATCTACTTCTTCTAGGTCCACAAAATCATTGAACCAATATAAGTGTTTTTGGGCTGACACAATGCCTTCAACATCATACAAATTAATCCTTTGATTATATTCCCAGGGTAAATCATGTAACTGAGCAGGTAGGACAAGGGGGGAAAACCTGGATTCCATGGTTGCAGTAGGAACTTTAAGTGGCTGATTGTTTTGAGTAGGAATCACAACAGGTTTACCCCCCTTATATTACCTTCTCAGTTACATGATTTAAACCAGAAATATAATCAGAGAATTAAGTTGTATGATGCTTAGCCCAAAACCCACTTAGACTGGTTCAATGATTTTGTGGACCTAGAAGAAGTAGATTATGAAGATGAAAAAATGAGGTTGTTTTCACAAAGTCTCGCAGGTGAAGTCAAAAAATGGTTCATAGCTCTCCCAACAACAAGTATCCCATATTTTGAATCCTTTGAAACAAGTTTTCTTGCAAAGTGGGTTGACAAGAAGAACCCCCTTCAATTCCTAACTCATTACAACAACATGATAAGGTCACCTTGGCGAATCCATTATAAAGAGACCAATAGCATAAATTAGTTTGAGAAATAAATCATGGATCCCAAGAGAATTCATAACAGAAGAAATCTAGAGCCAGAAGCAATAATCAATGTGTCTGATTCTGAGAAACTCGTACACAAAAGAAAAGAAAAGCGATTAAGCCTAGTTTTTGTCTAGACAAAAATCTATATTTACCCAAAGATGGAGTAAAAATCATAGAAGACCTTGATTTTGATTTGAAATTTGAGAAAACTTTGTTCAGAACTAGATCTGAATCCAGTTTGAATGAAATAATCTTTGATGAGAAGAGGTTCCAAGATTTAATTTCAGCTGCCTCTATTAAACCTAGCCAGTGATTTGTTAAATAAAACTCATCTATTAAATACCAAGTGACAGAAGAGATCCCTCTTTGAGCTGAGCAGGGTAGTACCCAACTCTAAAGTGGTTTGTAGGTTACCTCTATCATTTTTTTATCAATCGAACAAATTTATAGAGTGCTAACACCATCATTAAGAACAAGAAATGAAAAAAATATTGAGATAGATAACTTATCAATAGATTTATAAACTCTTACTCGATACAACACCAATTATAGAAATAAAGTTGGAAATAGTTCCTCCTCAATCCAATCATATAACACCTTTGATGAAAAAAAAAAAAAGTATTTTTTCTCCGGTCCTAAACAAGACTTCTCAATTAAGGTAGTTCGGAAATAGTTCTTTACAATTCCAAAAATCAGGGTCATTCCAAAACCATGGACCCTTTCTAAAAATTCAATCCTCTTATTTATAATAAATCATTAAATAAAAATATCTATTACAAGTTCAAGTTAACTAAAACAACATATTGCCACGTGGCGCTTTAATCTCTCTTTTCTTTGAGAATCATCAAATAGTTTTATTGAAGTGGATGAATCTTCTCATATTCAGACCATTTGACGAAGAGTTCCTCACATGTGTTGGCATACGGGGACCTATGTTGGTCCATTAGGGATGAAATAATTTCTTTCACTTTTACTGCCCATTATTTGTACTTGATTATTTTAATATGCAATCACTGTAGAACTGCTCAAGCCTTAATCGAATGCTCCATGAATTGTTTTACTTGACCTGGCACCATGCTTACCACCTTTGAGATCTATGTTTTCCATGTCGAGTCTTGTTCTAAATGTCGCTTAACTATGTCATGCAGGTCAAAAAAGTCTTCAGTTGAGCTGAATTCTGGGAGTTCGATGCCTTTCATCTCCTGATTAATCTTTTCCCATCCCTTTTTGCACTCATCCCACTTCTTATGAATATCCTGCTGAGGTTCCTGAGCCATTTTTACCCAGCATTTGGTTTCTTTCCTGATCTGATCTATGTTGCTATCCCTTAGCACTCAAATACCATGCTCTTTGACGTCTCGACCCTTTTGTACTGCGCTAATGTAATCGATCCTTTCTACCACTTGATAATATTTTTCATACCACCTCTCCGCGTCCTTGCAGGTTGCTAGCACCATAAGGGCATCCTCTTGGAAATCAGTTATTCCTACGGTGAAAATGTGTCGTTCACTTGTGAATTTTGCATAAGCGTCCTGGAACTCACTCTCAGAAACACCGTGGCTTGCGTTGAGTCTTGATAGTATTTTTCCAAATGGTGCAGATGCTCCAATTCCTTTAGCGTAATGACCAGATCCTTTTCATCCCTCCTTTCTCTATCCAATGTGGCATTCATGATAGCCAACCCCTGCATTGATAAGCTCAAATGTCTTGTCGTTTTCAATGCTGAGAAACTTCTCCTTGGTAGTGATGATAATAGAGCTATCTAATGTGAGCCTTATTTTCTTAGTCGTCCTCTTCATGATGGATTTTATCTTTCTGTCATAGGCAATCGCTTGTATTTCTGTGACCTCATCAACAGGTTCGGATATTTGTTGTTCTCCCCAGGTTAGAGTATTTCACAGGCTCCTAGCTATGTGTATCTGTTATAGGATTGGTTCCTGAACTTCTTCCATATGTCTTAATGGCTCGACCTTCATTTTTTGTTCATCGGCTGGTGAGGTATTGTCCAAAATTGAAGAACTAGGGGTAGGTTCGATACTTACTTGGTAATTGGCTGTCAAAGTGCCAATTTCTTGTTGTGGAACTTCCCCTTTCTGACCACCCATTCCTAGCTCATCCTTTGAGTTGTCTTTTGGGGTCCCTGGTAGGTCGAGAAACTTAGTGTCTAAGGAAATTTTGACCTCATAGTCACTCTGCGGAAGGTCTTGAAACAGAGCATCGAGACTTGGGGTGGATGCTTTCTTAGGTTCCTTCTCCTCTGTAACTGGTAATCGGGTTATCAGTGAAACCTCCTAACTTTCCTCATCATCATATATGGTTATCAGGTCAAACAAGGGATTTGGTGCACCTGTCCCACCCGGCATCCTTGATACCTTAGGCTGGGTTAGAATTTTCCTTGGTGATCTGATCTATGGTGATGGAACTTCAAGGTTTTCTAGCTCGCAGATTTCTTCAAGTTTCATTGGCTCTAATCCACTTGGCTCTCCTCTTCTTGCGATTGGGTTGTTTGAGGGGATCCTCTTCATCTCTATGAGATCAATATCATCCTATTACCAGTCAATAATTCTTTGGGCTCCCTCTACAAACAAAAATCATCTCCTTTGTGCCTCTGTGGCCTCTGCTGCTTGGAATTCTTCCCTAACTCTGAGAGCCTCTTGAGATGATTTATCTATTGTCTCCACCTACTCTTCCATGCTCATAGCCTTGAACCTAGTCATGTTTGGGTTAGCCATCCTCTGTACTACCTCCTCCCAGTCCTGAGCACATTTTGTGAAAATTTCATCCTCAAATTTGTCATGCACATATGGCCAACATGATGGTACCTGTGAAGCATGTTCGTGGACTAGGCCTTTAGGGTCATGCTTGTGGAATCGACCTGTTAGGAACCTGAATTCAATATGACTCATCCCTTCTTATTTGTCTTGAGAAGTTTCCTTTACCAAATAAAACCCCACATGGAATTCGTAGGGTATGAAAGCATGCTTCTTGTCCTTGACTAGCGTGGTGTTAGAG
Organism: Picea mariana; assembly: GCA_032191745.1. Taxonomy (NCBI): domain Eukaryota; kingdom Viridiplantae; phylum Streptophyta; class Pinopsida; order Pinales; family Pinaceae; genus Picea; species Picea mariana. Next base: position 54,349 of record JASDQU010437269.1, on the reverse strand, counting down.
CCCTCTAGGATAGTCTGATAGAAGATTTATCCCACAATGATTTGTTTTGGGACATGAGCAGGGAGTAGATGTGGTGTTCCAGTGGCCCCAAACACCCTGATATAGGTTGTGTGTTCATCTAAATACTAGTGGCCTACCTTCACTACAATTTTCTTGGTTGTTGTGGATAGTCACGGGCATTCCTTTTTAAATACAATAAAATAAATTCGGGAGATGAATTCAACGTAAATAAGGGTGTAGGATTTTTTGTACCTATTCTCCCATAGTATACTGAAGTAAAAATGAACAGGGAGCTTCGTAACATGCCAACTTAAATTCATGCCAGCAAAGACATTTCTCACAAAGATAACATCGAGTAGGTACGACGCCATGTGGAAAGTGGGTGACTCCCTTTCTTTTGGCATCTGAGCCTGTTGTACACAGATTCTCAATTGCTTGGAAATTATTGCTCCCTAGTTGAAGTTGCTTCCAAATATCGCCACGGTGTATTCCAAGGGCATCCATGCTTCTGAAAACTTGGAGCAGTCCTTCTCTCCATACAGTCGACAGATGAGACCCATCAAGTAAATGTATGTCTCCCTCAAGTTAACTATCCCATACCATCCATTTCTATGGTTTGTAAACTTCTTGTCCTCCTTCCACCATGAGGCCATCAACCGGCTGGTTTCGTGGAATTCGTAGAAATTCACCACAAATTATGTGTTTAGCCACTCCTCTGGGTATCTGAGTTTGTAGTACTTATGGACTTTTTTCTGGAGGAAAAATATGACACACGCACCATCAAGTATTTTTGTGCGTCTGTATGGTCGATTAGCCACTTGAAAACCTCCATGCATGGGAAAACCGGATTTCTATAGCCTACCATGTGTAAGTATGATTGTCATATATTTGGGAACAATTGTTCATCGAGCGCCCTTACATCCGGGTCATTGTGTGGTATACACTCTGGGTACTCCTCCTAGTTGATTCTGTTGAATAGGTCTCTCCACCATGGGAGCATTACTTTGGACCTAGTATTTGATTCTATATAGCTGAATATTGGAGGTTGAATAAAATATTTATTCGTTGAGATTTTAATGACTGAATCGACCTTGGGAGCATACTCCAACTTTCTCACAATCCCAGGAGAAAAAACTTCACTTGTTTCGCTTCCTTTAGTTTAGGTGCTCTCGGCGAGCGCCTGGTCGTTGGATTTCTTGGAGGAATTTTCTCTACAGCTAGAACATAGTTAGAGACTGTGAAAGAAATCATATGCATATATCAAAAATCACAACCGCAAAATTGATAAACTTTAACACATACCTTTGTTACTTGCTTAACCTGGTTTTGATAATATGAGAATCAGCACAGTCTCAAGATGCTTGTGTTTCTTCTTCAGATGCACTGGAATTTGAATTTGCACGTAGAATGAAAGTCTTCGAAGCTATTCTAGTGATTTAAACAGGGACAAGATTAACTTTTTGCATCAACCATTCAATTTAGAATATGAGTGTTGTTCTACAAAATATTCCATGAAATCCTCATTACTTTTAAAATTAAATTTGATTGTAATTCGATGGTGTGGGGGTGAGCTATAACATGGCCTATCGGTGATTTCAAATTCCTATCGTTCAATCGAAGCATGGAGTATCAACGTATGCAGGGTGAAACATTAACTAGCCTATTAAATGACAGAATTTGATCGTATCCTATGCTAAAAATATCCCATTGTTTCGCTAATCTAGTTGGTGGGTCGGGGTCGGGGTTTCTCTTTAAACACTTTTCATTGAAAACTCCTTGCAAAATCTCTGACACCGAATGATCTTTCCATACAGGGCTGACGTGGCAAGGCTGACTCGAAGGTGTGACTAGGACACAAGGAACCATAAGATGACTCGGGATGAAACTTAGGTCGTACGACACCCCTATGTGACAAAGACACATGGCACTCGAGACCGATGTCTTCGTTTACCCATGTTATTCGGATTTGGGAATTTTCTTAAGCTAAACTTTCTAAAACCCAATCCTATCTTATCGAGGCTGAAAAGTCTCAAGGATCAACGATCGATGATAAGCCTACCCAAGTGATCCCAGATTGATCCTCTCGAACATTTCCCAATGCTGAAAGTGTATCGAGGGTCGGCAATCGACAATATGTTTAACGAAAAAAAATCAATGTTTTAAACCTTTTATATGTCCTCGACCTCGAGCAAGCACATCAATCATCATCTATCTGGTGTTTTTCATGGCCTTTGTCAATGTCTATCCCTCCCATACCTTGTTGACGTTGATGGGGATCGGCTATCTCTTGAATATTCTTGGTGAATAACTCACACAAACCAACTCCACCTTCTACCAATGTCGATGGTGCATTGGCGATCGATGATTTGTGTAACTGTGTGGCCACTTTATCTTCTTGAATTTTGTCGACGCCAAACACAAGCGCGTTAGTCACAATGTTAGTTGCAGATTCTTAGTTATAATTCCAAGTTCTTTTAGACACAAGGTTTCAATTAACAAGTTCAAACAACTCTGACTTGATCGATAAGAGTCATGAAAACAAAATAAACCATACCCCCCTTAGTGAACTCAATTTAGACAGTAAAATAAAACAAGTGGTACCCAAAAAGTGATAAAATTTCATTAGGCGTTTAGGGTGTGTTGAGGTCTCAACACATAGTAAAGCATATGATCAATCATATAAAGGTATTCAGTCAATAATAGCAAGGATACCAATAAAAATAATAAGATATTCAATCATATTGACATATCCAATCATAACACTTAATCATAATAAGATTTATAATCATACAAATAATCATAGCAACGTATCCAATCATAGAAATAATAATAACAAGGTATGCAATCATATCAATAATCATAATCATAGATAGGTATCTACCACATATATACTGTTAAATTTGGTAGCATCAGTAGTCATTCTCCAATGAGAGGCCATATGGGCCACCCTGAGGCTAGTCAGGGAGATTTGAATGATCAACCAGTCTTGTGAGGTATTGAAAAAATCCAGGGGGGGACATAACACCTCTGTGAGTCAAACCAAAAGTCAGGATGAACGAGATGCTATATGATCTTGTGAGTCTAGCTAAGGCAAAGAAAAAATTCAATATGTAAGTATAATGAAAAAGTTAGGGGGGATGTACAACCTCTTTGAGAATATATAGTCTAGTGCAAAATTCAGGGTGAACGTACAACCTCTATGAGCATAAACATACTAGTGAAAAAGTTAGGGGGGACGTACAACCTCTTTGAGCATAGATGATCTAGTGCAAATGTTATGGGGAACGTACAACCTCTGTGAGCATATAAATACTAGTGAAAAAGTTAGGGGGAACGTACAACCTCTGTGAGCCTAGTCAAGCCTTATGAGCCATGAGAAAAATTCAAGGCATCTAGCAAAAGTTAGGTTGAACGTAAAATTCCTATGAGCTAGAAAAAAACAATATTCCTTATATTGCAAATGATGTAAATGTATTGATCTAGTGCATTGGCATGTGTAACATTGTCCACCATGAAGTGAAATTTGAATTTCTAAGTTGAGAGTCAAGTTGAATGAGTTGTTAAACTCAAGTTGTGAAAGGTCAAGTTAAGAGTCAAGTTTAATGAGTTGTTAACCTCAAGTTGTAAAAGTTCAAGTTGTAAAATTCAAGCTGCATGCATGGCATGAATGCATGAAAAGTGGCATGCATGGCATGCATGCATTACAAGTTGCATGCATAGCATGCATGCATAACAAGTAGCATGCATAGCATGCATGCATGTTAAGTGCATGATGATATATCATGCATGCATGTCCAATCATAGGTCGAGTTTCATGGTGAGTTGGCATGCCATGCATTGCCAAGTCACAAGGGAGAA
>JASDQU010437269.1:7396-17549 GCA_032191745.1 Picea mariana | reverse complement strand
GGATGATAGTTCTTTTAGAGTTGTTTGACTTGGCATATGAATGTTCACACTATGGAGCCGTAATAGCATCATCATCGTGATCGGCATCAGCATGAAGCTGAAACAAGCTAAAACAACAATATCACCAACACGAGGTTGGTACATCATCATCAACAACACGAGGTTGGTACAACATCATCAACAACACGAGGTTGATATAACAACATCATCAACATTAGTATCATCAACATGAGGCTGAAACAACATGATCAACACGAGGATGAGACAACAACATCATCAATATCTCACAAAACAACAACATCATCAACACGAGGTTGAGATAAAGGTTGAGATAACAACATCAACAACACGGGGTTGATATAACAACATCATCAACATATAGCAATAGAAAGAGGCAGGTGTAACAACAACATTTTGTGGTACTCTGACAGACCGTCCTTACCGGACCTTCGGGATTTGCCTAGGAATCATAATATTACCTAGAATATAAAATCCTAATGAAAGTACCATGTGGTACTTTCACAGGCCATCCTTACCAGAGCTCTGGGATCTTCCGAGGAATCAAAATATTCCCTAGGATATAAAATCCTAACGGAACTACCACTACTTACCACAATTGCCATATACATGCACATGTGTTTTGACAAATCGTCTTTACTAGACCTTTGGAATCTTTCCAAAATGATCAGTTCCCTGAGATATAAAATCCTAACTAAACTACATAATATCATCAACATCACTCCCCCTTTTGAAAGAGATCCTTACGATAATTTCTATGGATCAAAGTTCGACCTTGACTTCGTAAACTATTTCACTTCATGCTACAAAGCCGTTCATCGTGATTCTTGCTATTATACGTCAAACACACTTAATATTTAAATTCTCATTGATGAAAGAAAAATTACAATGGTATGTGAGTAGGAAAATAGACATGGATACATCATTTGAATATGCACGAGCCAGATTTAATGGTTATTCTTTATAATGGAGTTGTGTTTATATAAAGATGGCAAAAAGATCGACTCTAAGGATTGAAATGCTCGCAGCAGGTTGAGAGCAAGATTAATATAATAGTTTCTACAACTACCACTTTGTTGAGAAAGGTGATTGGAAAACATGCTACGTAGCTGGTCCACATGGAAACCTCTATATTGGAAGGAAACTTGCAGTTCGAGACCGTGATTGTAGGGTTTCCTCACTTCTCACGTCCTGTTAAGATGGGAAACGAGAGAACTCATTAAATAAAATAATGAATATAATATAAGTACTGAAAGAACTATTTCGTAAAGAAACAGAGCTCAAAGAATCGATGGTAAGATAGAAGACTCTATGTCAAAGGTAGATTGAATTCTTCACCGGATAGATGTAAATTTCATCATCCGATATATCACGAAGATAATATCAAAAGTAACAAATATTGCACCCAAGTCTCTCCGGATGCAAAGGTGTATTGTTTGAAGGTGATAGAAAGCAGAGAAAATAGATGATAATTTGCAAATAGAAGATCGGGATAACAGGTGATCTGCGAGCGTTATTCACAGCATGGAGGATTCTCTTGATTAACACCGACAGTGATAAACAACCTCTACCCAGATATGTTTCTCATGAAAAGTGATTGGATTGGATATATAGTTCCCTCACAAAAATATTGCGACAGGATTTTAAATGCATTTTCATAGTTGGTGATGGGTCGACCGTTTGGTATGGTTATAGTGGAAGGCTCAAATGGTTGGCAAGGGATTTAGTTTAGGGACCATTCCAAAGGGAAATATGGGTAATCTGTCAGTGGTACTGGGTCAGGCCCTTGCATGTAAAGCTTTACATGGTGATATCTCGTAGAATTAGCAAGAGAAGACTATCGCTGGCTTTCACGAAGGATCTTTCACATTTATCAAATATAACAGGAACATAGACTTACTGTGCTCAACAAACTCATATCAACTGATTGAGAAATCAGGTTGCTAGCTGAGAAGTTATTTATTATTTTACCAAATAATTGTTATAGAATAAATCACCAGAGCTACAAGTTTAGCAGAGAAAACTAACACGTATAAGAGATTGATAAATAAATTTTCCAAGCCAATTTTAGAAAATTAATTAAATGGGAGCCGTTTTAGTTCGTTGGAATTTCATTTCATTTAACTAGATCAAAGAGGAGGGAATCATGAGAGGTATTCTAGGAGCATGAGAGAGTAATTTATTAGTCTTTTCAAAATTCATCCTTACAGATTTCTCTTTGGATTTGACTGGTTGTGGATAGTATGGGTGGCTCATAGAGTATCAAGAAGGACTTAGCAATGCAAGTTGATGGCACTATCCATGGATTGGAGACTATATCAAATGGATGTGAACACATCCTTTTCTTAATTTAGAAATTGAGGAATACACATACATTTAGAAGCCATATGGTTTCGTGATACATGAGAAGGAGTCTCATGTGTGCATGTTGAATAAGACCATGTATGGAGTCAAGCAGGAGCTTCAAGATTGGTATGAAAGGATTGATGGACAACTGATGAGTTTTGGCTTCATCAAAAGTGTTGTTGATCCCATCCTGTACTACAAGAATATTAATGGACCTTTGTATGATGCACTACTTTTTCGGACTAGAGGTGTGGAAGAGAACTAAGGAGATATTCTTGAATTAGGGGAAGTACACAGTTGCTATATTGAAGAATATTTGGATGTTGAGCTGTAATCCCATGGCTACACTTATGGTGAAAAATCTGAAGAAACTAAGTGTGCCCTCTTTTGATTCTAACAAGATTGATCCGACCCTGTACAGACAACCGATTAGATCATTGATGTATCTGGTTAACGCCAAACCAGATATTTTCTATGCAGTGAGTGAACTTAGAAAGTTTATGAGTCAGCCGAGACAGGCACACAGGATTGTTGTGAAGCATGTATAGAGATACCTGCAATGCACTGTTGGACATGGTATGAGACATACTTCCAGTATTGATATGAGATTGCAGGAATATACTAACTCTGATTAGACAGGGAGTGTAGTCGAAAGGAGGAGCACCTTCGGGTGTTGCTTCACTTTGGGATATGCAATGGTTTCCTGGTGAAGAAGGAAACATAATTTTGTGGCCTTGAGCACTACAGAAGTAGAGTACATTGCATTGAGTGGGGCAGTCCACAAAGTAGTGTGGCTTCACATCTCCTTGAAGATTTATTTGGATATGTGTTGTATTCCATCGTTATTCATTGTGATAACCAGAGTTGTTTGAATCTCTAAAAGAATCTATAGTTTCATGAAAAATCAAAACAGATTGAGATCAAGTACCATTACATCTGAGACATGGCGCAGAGGATGGAAGTACTAGTGTAGTACCTTCCTACAAATGACCATGTTGTTGATGTTCTTACCAAACCCTTTAGCCGAACGAAGTTAAAGTACTTTCGTGATAGACTTGGTGTGGCAGAGAATGCCTCCCTCGCTGAGAGGGAGTGTTGATCTTTGTAAATTCTTGATACATTTTCCATATCATACTCCTCTTTGATTGAGTTGAGTTGATATGTGAGGAAACCTATCCGAGAAGGGATAATTGGTTTTGGGATTTTAGAGAAACGTCCCTTTTGGAGAGCACATGAGGACATGTCAAGGGAGTTTACCTTGATGACACACACTATGGGGGATTGATCCTAGTGTTTCTAGAGGGTGTATCATCTATAAGTCCACATGGGAGTGTCATGTGTGACAAACATTGTCCATATAGTACTCCTCTATGACTAAGTTGAGTTGATCTATTTGGACAGTTATCCGAGAAGGGGTAAGTGGGTTTGGTCTTATATCCCAATGTCCCTTGTGGAGAGCACATGAGGACATCTTAAGGGAGTTGACCTTGATGTCACACACTATGGGGAGTTGAACCTAGTGTTTATACAGGTAGTATCCTCTAAAATTCTACATGGGAGTGCCATGTGTGACAAACCATTTGCTAATATAGTGGTTCTATACCACTGGTGGAGACTGTGTGTCTCTAAACATTAGTTGTGTACTACTGAAGTGGTTGTGTTCCACTGGCAATGAATGTGTGTCACTAGACAATAGCTATGTGCTGCTAGTAGTGGTTGTGTACTAATGGATAGTAGTTGTGTAGTACTATGGAAAGATGCCTCCCTAACTAAGAGGGAGTGTTGATGTTTCAGCATCGGACAAACCTTCTCCTAGATTAGGATGCAGACCAAGGGAGATAGTATACATTTATCAAAAAGGTGTACGCATGGTAAATGGTCCTAGATGTAGTCATTCCTTGATCATGAAAAGGAATAGTATGGACTCAAGGTGCTTAAGGTGCTTTCCACTTGTTAATAAGCATCAAGATAAAATTCACTCACATGGGTGTGCCTATGGTTAACAACCTTGGTGTAGTCTTTGTCCTAGTCATGGTGATTAGACAAGGAATTATAAAGAGTCAAGATGTTATATTCTATCAGATGAGGACCCATCGTGAGAATGATCTGAGAGAAATTCAATTGGCTTAGAGGGAAATCCACAGAAAGAGTTGTCCTTAGTTTCGGTAGGAGAGAAACATCTCCCAAGACTAATAGAAAAGTTTCATAAGTCTAGGGTTAAGATTTTATACTTCAGAGACAAGCTTTGCATGATGCATAATATCCCTCGTTGAGAGGGAGTATTGATGTTTGGACAACATCGGAAAGACATTTTTTTAGATTAATAATTAATAATATAATTATTCATTATTGAATAATATATATATAATAAGTAAATGATAATAATAAATAGTTATTTATTATCCAAGCGACACATCATTTCATGGAAGGTCACCATATGTTCTCTCTATATAGAACATTCATATCATTGTAATAATACATCGAATATAAATATTATCTCATATAGAAAAATCAACAAATTATAGTGGTATATGTGGATGATATCAAGAATTTGAGATGTCCATGCTTGGAGAATTGTCATTCTTTCTACGACTGCAAATTACTCAAACCGACAAAGACATATTCATTTCTGAGACCAAATATATTAAATATATGTTGAATAAGTTTGAGATGGAAGATTCCAAATCAATCAACACACTCATGGTCACTAGTTGTAAGATAAGTAACTAAGATGAACCAAAGGAAGAAAATCAAACCTTCTATAGATTAATCATAGGTAGCCTCATGTATCTGACATTAAGGTAGAGTATGATCAACCCATATAAATTTTATGAGACAATACGAGTAAAATAAACATTTCAAAGAATATTGTAATACATTCAAAGAAAAATCATATTCCAATCAAATATCACTTTCTAAGAGAGAAAGTCAAAGAACAAACTATTAAGCTGGAATATATTGGCACAAAGGAACAAATTGTTGATATATTTACAAAATCTCTTCCTAGAGAATAATTTTAGTATCTGAAATAGAAATTAGGAATGATACTTATGCCATCTAATGACTAAAGGACTACAATAGGAGCACAATCTCAAGGGGAGCTGCAGAAAAAGAGAAGGTTGTTGGTTGGAGAGAAGAAACTAAAGAGTGTTGTGAAAGGGGGGGAAATCCATTTTCCATTGATTTCATAGGGGGAGATTAAAGAGAGAGGGGGACACTTGTAGGAAGCATTAAACTTAGATAAGAAAAAAATGATAAGATATATGGCTTCCTAAAATAGAGGATTTTCATATCGTGTTTCCATGAATGAAAAAGGGGAAGTTTGTTGCACGTTTGTTGGTAAATTGTTTCCATTGATGTCAAAGGTAGACCAGATTGTGACAGTCATGAATACTATTGATGTCAAAGATAGGGGGAGACTATGAATATATGCAAGAACCTTGTGTACTTACCCTGAATGATAGTGTCATTAGCAATGAGAAGAATGTGTGTGAAATAGCAGGTTTGAAGAAAAATGGTGATTGGAAGATGGGCATGACAACCATAGAAATATAGGATGAAATTGAAGACACAACAAAAAAAGAAACAAGAATTTGAGTACATGGAGGAAGCCTAGATACACCGTGATTGATTTTTTCAAGCGTTCTACAAGAATTCCTAATGACCAGGATAACCAGACTAAGACAAAAACTAAATGCCACACTCATAAGGAAGCTTGATTTCAAAGATTTAATATAGAAAAAGAAGTATTATGAAATTTCAATAAGTATGAGTGAGACATGGAACCGTGTGCAAGGAATTAACTTTTAGGCATGGGGCCCAGTATATTGAAAGAGTCCATTGGAGATGGACACAGAAAGGGAAACTTTTCATCAAACGTAAACCTTTATAATGACAAGGATCTTGATAGTGCTATCAGAAGACTCCATTGGAATATGCCATTGGGGTGAGTCATAAGAACATGTCAATAGGATATAAGTCAGAGGAAATCATATTCGTTGATTCCATATAGCTAACAAATTTGGATTTTTGGTTAGATGGAAAGGTTTTGGTCAGATGGAAAGGTCATCATAGTGACCAAGTGTGAGGTTGTAATGGAACTCTAATGGGAGAGGCTCTGAGTCAATAGGAATCATTGATTCATCAAAGAATGGTCTTGGATAATTATGGACCATGGATGTCAGTGATAGGTTTGTTGGAGGGCGAGGCCATCAGAGCATCGAAGATCCAAGTGCAATGGGACTCTGATGGTAGTAATTTTGAGTTAACATTAACCTTTTATCTATCATAGGACTGGAGAATTGAGAATCGTGGTCATTGTTGACATGCTTAAGTTTTCAGAGTGATCTAGTTCAAGGTGGCCATTGATGTATTGGAGATTGGTATCCAAATGTCCTAGACAATTGATTCCAGTTCTAGGATTGCTAGAAGGAAGTTCGTTGGAGGTCCGGAAGGAGGAATTCAGAAAACATTATGACGACGAGAAGGTTTGAGGATTGTAGATCCATCGGATAATATACCTCATTCATTGGATCTATGATCATCTATTTTTAGGAGGAAGGAGAGTGATGTCAGGGTGACGTGTTTTGACATCTTAGCAATCAGGGTGACAAGGATGCTAGTGTGGCATCTAGCCTATCTCGAGTAATGACACATGTAAAATTTTGATTGTGTGGGATGAGAGTGGGCCTATTTGGGAATGGATACCTTTAGGTCATCATTCCAAATATCAGTCATTGAGTTAGTCCCACCAATATATCTTTATCATTTTTAGAATAAGCGATAGTGAGAGTGGACTGTGATACCTACAATGAATATAGTCAGACAATGAGGGACTCTGAGGTCCAATAAGATCTCGATAGGATGATATCATGATATCTCGGGGACCCGATAGACCCAATGGTCCCAGTGGATACGATCACAAATAAACCTTTGTGATCGAATGAAGATTCATATCGAATTATTTTCATGCATCAAGATAGTGTTGTGTGTCTTGGTGGATAGATATTAGATATACAATGGATATTTAGTCCAGGTAATGATTGAATGGTTGATGATCGTTGAAGCCATATTGTGTATGCTAATGACCAGGGAACAAAATTAATGACTAATATTTAAATCAAGAAGACTATATGATAGTATCTATGCAGTAATTCTTGTGCAAAGGGACGAGCGAACATATCGCAGGGAAAAAAGAAGGGGTTTGTGTCAAATGTGAAGGAGCATTGTAGCCTAATTTAATGGAGAAACAAAGGATTTGGAGTTGACCCCATGGACATATTTTTTGGGTATGTGGAAAAATCCATGAGAGCATGGAGTCTATAAATCACAATTCCCAAATGAGATTCAAGTGGATGTGTGGGTTATAAGTGTAGTGGTGAAGGACAATTTTTGAAGATAATCTTTGAGTCTCAAAGGTTCGAAGATTCCATAGAATCAAATGTAATATTATGTGAATGTCTAAGGGTGGTTGGGATGTGGAAGGTCAAATTAACATCTGAACTCATGTAGATTTGAGAACTGGTAGAGATTGTTATGAAAACAAAGACAGAGAAGGAGATTTATATTGGTGAAGGCTTGGAACAAAGAGATGATTTGATGTTGTTGATAGTCTAAGGAGGTTGGTGTCTCCTGCAGGTTTCTTACCACAAACATAATAGTTGTGGGTTGGTGCCTACATAAATTTGTTGAGTTGATGCTCAACTTAAGAGATTGGTGCCTACAAATATTTTAACTATAGGTTGGAGCCTTGAGGAATTGTTGATTTGGTTCTCAGTTGAAGATATTGGCATCTACCGCAGGTCGGTTCCTGCAAATATATTAATATTATGTTGATCCATACATAATTTTATAAATATAATCTTTGTTGTTATCTCCCATTTGGGTTTCCACATTAAAATATCTTTGTATTGAGAACTATATTGTATAGTAAGAAAATAAAAATAGTCCTATACATATTAACCCCCCCTCTCAGTATAAGTGTTCCAACAAGGGATTCCTTGAGAAACAAGTTGATAGGATGTCCTACTCTAACAAGTGTCATGAGTTGTCCTCGGTTTAGGTAGGAGAGAAACATCTCCCCAGACTAACAGACGAGTGTCATGAGTCTAGGGTGAAGTTTTTATACTTCTGAGACAAGATTATCATGATGCATAATGTACCTCATTGAGAGGGAGTATTGTTGTTTGGAAGAGATCAAAAAGACATTTTCTGAGATTAATAATTAATAATATAATTATTGATTATTAAATAATATATATAATAAGTAAATGATAATAATAAATAGTTGTTTATTATCCAAGGGACACATCATTTCATGGAAGGTCGCCATATGTTCTTTATATATTGAACACTCATATCATTTTAATAATACATCGATTATACATATTATCTCATATAGAAAAATCAACAAATTATAGTGGTATATGTGGATTATATCAAGAATTTCAGATGTCCATGCTCGGAGAATTGTCATTCTTTCTAGAACTACAAATTACTAAAACCAACAAATCCATATTCATTTCTCAAACCAAGTATATTCAAGATATGATGAATAATTTTGATATGGAAGATTCTAAACCCATCAACACACTCATGGTCACTAGTTGTAAGATAAGTAAATAAGATGAACCAAAGGAAGAAAAGCAAACCTTCTATAGATCAATGATAGGTAGCCTCATGTATTTGAAATTAAGGTAGAGTATGATAAACTCATATAAATTTTATGAGACAATATCAGTAAAATAAACATTTTAAATAATCTTGTAATACATTCACAAACAAAACACATTCCAATCAAATATCACTTCCTATGAGAGCAAGTCAAAGAACAAACTATTAAGATGGAATATATTGGCACAAAGGAACAAGTTGTTGATATATTTACAAAATCTCTTCCTAGAGAATAATTTGAGTATCTCAAATAGAAATTAGGAATGGAACCTATTCCATCCAATCACTAAATCACTACAAGAGGAGCACAAGCTTAGGGGGAGTTGTAGAAAAAGAGAAGGTTGTTGGTTGCAGAGAAGAAACTAGAGAGTGTAGTGAAAGGCGGGGGTAATCCATTTTCCATTAATGTCAAGGGGGGAGAGTAAAGAGACACAGGAGCACTTGTAGGAAGTGTTCAAATTATATGAGAAAAAATTGATAAGATATATGGCTGCATACACTAGAGGAGTTTCAGATTGTGTTCTCATTAATGAAAAAGGGGGAGTTTGTTGCACGTTTGTTGGCAAATTGTTTTCATTGATGTCAAAGGTAGATCAAATTGTGACAGTCATGAATACTATTGATTTCAAAGATAGGGGGAGACTATGAATATATGCAATATCCCTATGTACTTACCCTGAATGATAGTGTCATAACAATGAGAAGAATGTGTGTGAAATAGCAGGTTTGAAGAAAAATGGTGATTAGAATATGGAAATGACAACCCTACAATTATAGGATGAGATCGAGGAGAGACTAGAACCGGAAACAAGAATCCGAGCATGCAAAGGAAGCCTAGATATGCCTTGATTGAGTTTTGCAAGGATTGTATAAGGATTCCTACTGACCAAGGTAACCAGACTGACACAAAGATAAATCCCACATTCATAAGGAAACTTGATTTCAAAGATTTAATATAGAAAATGAAGTATTATTAAATTTCAATAAGTATGAGTGAGCCATGGTACCATGTGCAAGGCATTAACTTTTAGGCATGGGGCTTAGTATACCTAAAGATTCCATCAGATATGGACATAGAAAGGGAAAATGTTTATAAAATGTAAACGTTTATAATGAC
>JASDQU010437268.1:54282-70499 GCA_032191745.1 Picea mariana | reverse complement strand
GAGAAATACAAAGCGAGATTTGTAGCCAGAGGGTTCTCACAAGTAGAGGGAGTTGACTATGATGAGACTTTTTCTCCAGTATCCCGATACACTTCCATCCGTTCTATCATTGCACTAGTTGCTTCCATGGGTTGGAAGCTACATCAGATGGATGTAAAGACGAACTTTCTCAATGGTGAAATTGAGGAAGAAGTTTATATCGAGCAGCCAGAAGGATTCGTTATACACAACGAAAGATCTCATGTGTGCAGGTTGAAGAAAGCCCTGTATGGACTAAAGCAAGCACCACGTGCTTGGTACGAGAAAATGGATGGATTCCTGATGAGTTTGGGTTTCAGCAAAAGTGTTGTTGATCCAAACCTATATTATCACATTGATGGCAATGAGTGGTTGATCTTGGTCCTATATGTGGACGACCTTTTCCTCACCGATTCATAGAGACTCATTGTTGAATGCAAACAAGCATTGACTGCTAAATTTGAGATGAAGTATTTAGGCTTGATGCATTACTTCTTAGGACTAGAAGAATGGCAAAAGACAAATGAGATTTTCCTGAGTCAAGGAAAATATACTGTGGAGATATTGAAAAAGTTCGGTATGGCAGAATGCAAATCCACACTTGGATTTGAAGAAGATGAGTGATATTAATTCAGGAGAGATTGATCCACACTTGTACAGACAGTTGATTGGATCACTGATGCATCTGGTTAACACTAGACTAGATATATGTTATGCAGTGAATGTGCTTAGCCAGTTTATGAGCCAACCGAAACAGACTCACTGGATAGCAGCAAAACGTGTCTTGAGATACATATGAGGCACAGTTGGTTATGGCCTAAGATATGCCTCCGGTGTAGATTTGAGCCTGCAGGGATATGTCGATGCAGATTGGGCAGAAAGCGCAGTGGACAGGAAAAGCACCTCCGGTTGTTGCTTTACTTTGGGGTCTGCCATGGTTTCCTGGTGTAGCAGAAAACAGAGCTTTGTGGCATTGAGTACCACAGAGGCAGAGTACATTGCATTGAGTGTAGCAGTCTGCGAAGCAGTGTGGCTTTGCAAACTTCTGAATGATTTATTCGATCATGAGATGGATCCTACTACTATTCATTGTGATAACCAAAGTTGTGTGAAGCTCTTTGAGAACCTTGTGTTTCATGATGGATCGAAACCCATCAAGATAAAATATCACTATATCAGAGACATGGTGCAGAGGAAGACAGTACATGTGCAGTACCTTCCTACCCATGAGCAGATCGCAGCTATCTTCACCAAACCACTTTCCAAGACGAAGTTTGAGTATTTCCGTGAGACTTGGCCTGGTGGAGAATGCCTCCCTAGCTGAAAGGGAGTGTTGATGATTATAGTTGCGTGAGACATCCTCCAGGACACAGAACTAAGAGAGAGCCCATGAGTTGGGTGTGTGGTTCCTATCTGAGACAAAACTGGAGCGTTGTGCTGGCCTCCTCTGTGCAGAGAGTTGAGATGATACTCCAGATGATTCTCCTGTGTAACGCAGTGAGAAATATCTGTTGAGTTGGACGTGCATGTGGCTAAGCACAGGTGAACGTGTGGAAAAGCCCATGAGTTGGGTGCATCGTTCTAAGACAGAGATGAAACGATGTATTAGCCTCCGATGAGCAGAGAGTTGAGATGATGAACTCCAGATGATTCTCCTATGTAACGCAGTGATAAAGAAGATTTGTTGAGTTGAGTGTGCATGTGGTTGAGCACAGGTGAACGTGATCCTAGTGGTTGAGCACTAGTGAGTGTGGTTCTCCTATGAGACGCATTGAGATAGAGATGTGGACATCCATGTGGCTGAGCACAGATGGATGTGACCCTAGTGGTTGAGCACTAGTGGGTGTATGAGATCCCTTGCTATATTGTTCAAGAGTCAGACTTATCTGTAACCCTATTTGTAATGTAAAGGGTACAGGTGGGCACCACCTTAATGTAAAAGATAATTAATGTAAAAGACAATTAATATGGTAATTATTAATTATATTGTGAGTTATTGAGGTCGGCCATGTTGTGCCAATAGGCACCACCGTTGATAGGTTTAGTCTAATATAAGTAAAGGTAAATTCCCCATTGAGGAAACACAACACAAGTGTGAGTTTGAAAATTTCAGCAAGTACTTGCTTCTTGGGAAAAGTGTGCACCTCTCTTGGGTGCTAGTCTTCTAGGGTTTGTGAGCACCCTTTTGTGTGCTAGTCTTCTATGGTGGTGGAGATCTTTTTCTTGAAGAATATAGCAAAGGATTGGCTGGGTTTTCTTCCCTTGTTGAGAAGGGTTTCCCAAGATACTTCTTGTGTACTTATGCATGGTGTTTCTTCTTGTGATCTGGGTTCCTGCAACAAATTGTCTATGGTTTAAGTAAATGCAAAAAATGGAATGAACTTCATGCTTAAGCCTAGCTTATTGAAAAATCAACACTACCACATATCATATCCCCCAATTTTAACAAATTACAAGAATTTCTAAAAGCATTGTGCATTCCAACTTATGGTATACTTCACAAAAGAAGCACAAAAGACCTATGAATTTACACGATATTCATTGATATGATGCACATATCAATTTGCATTCAGTAAAGGTTTTTACTTGGACCCATCAAGTATTAGGAAAACAATCACACCCAGACCTTTGGACCCGTGATTGATATTTGGTCTATATACAAAAATCCAAGCATAGCTTATGTACTTGACAAGAGATTTCTCTTCAATTTCATTAGTTTTCATGAAGAACATGACATGTGTTCCATGAAACACGTCATCACAAGAGCACAGAGAAATAGAGAGATCAACCACAATAACATTCTAGAACTGAAAAAATAGACAAAGGATATGTGCCATGGCAGAAAAGGAGGTGGAGGAATAGCCTAGGACAAGACTTTGAATATCCTACCAAAGGTAACTCTAATATCCAAGCCCTGCCATTTCGAATTACAACCCTTTGTTTGTTCGCATCAACCAACCTTCACGTTGTCTCCTTAAATTGTTTATATTTAGATCTACTAATATCCTCATTCAAGTAGGATTTTTTTAAGTTGGCTGAACAACTTTTCCTTAAACATGAGGCCTATAATCTCTCTTGAGATGATCAAAAACAGATAACCAACGAGTCATCTTGGTTGAACCCCACTTTCTTTGAAGACATGACTATCAAACCCAATTCTTGTTGTAGAAAATTAGTTGCTACTTGAACTGCATCACCTTGTTTGGCAACACCCCTAACTAATAAGTTAAGGGTTTTAAACCGTGTTTGTCTTTCATCCCCAAAATTGTCTGAATGACAATGTCCACTAAGGGGGGTGGCTCAGAGTTCTTGGAGCCTTTAATAACTTGGAACCCAAGTTGTAGTCTTTACAAATTCCATCTTAAAGGGACAAGTCCTATTGTTTCTCTTTGACAGCTCAACCTAAAAGGAGGATGTTTCCAGCCTAGTAAAGTAAGCAGATTGCTAAAGGATTGTTTTCGATTTTTACTTAACAATCAGAGTCACCTTAACAAGTTGCAGCTTCGGGGCCTATAATTGGTCTTCCAAGGACTGCAACCTATACTGGGTATTTTTATTTAAGACCAAAGGTATGCTTCCTGAAATTTCTCGCGCTTTTCTTGTGACCCATTTTGCAAAACACTGTGATTGCAAAATCTACAAAATACCCAAGAGAGTTCCCATGTCCTTGTAGGAAAACGATGGAAAAGAAGAAGTGTGTCCTCTAGCTCGAAGATTTTGAGCATGCACCTTAGCAAAATCAACCCAAAAAAGACAGACGCAATTAACATAGTTTAATT
This sequence comes from Picea mariana, assembly GCA_032191745.1. Lineage (NCBI taxonomy): Eukaryota > Viridiplantae > Streptophyta > Pinopsida > Pinales > Pinaceae > Picea > Picea mariana. Next base: position 66,702 of record JASDQU010437268.1, on the reverse strand, counting down.
CCCAAAATATTGAAAAATGACCCCATCTTTACAAATTTATGTTATTTGTACATTCACGACCATAACTAGAATATAGTTGTTGTGGTATTAACAGTCCAATAACAGGAATCCAAGTTTAATTAATTGATGCTAATATGTAATAAAGGTCACATTAAGTTAAGTGACCATTATAGATTAACAAGGTGTCAATAAGCCAAAGTAGTTAGGTCAAGTAAGTAGCACAGCCACCTAATGTATGAAATATAAGGTGCTCTACCACATCGTATGAGATGGACTCCAATATAATAAAATATTATATTCCACATCTTCTATGTATTTGTGTATTCATTATTTAACATAGTATTAGAACATGACATCAATTCTGTTGTTCATGAATGAGAGGTTCAACACAAGGATTTGGAGTTGTTAATAGACACAAAGGCAAGTGAAAAATATTTTAATACAAGGCAAAATAAATTTATCCTTCACGGAACTTTAGGATTGGAAAATTAATTTTTAAGGCCTTGTACTCTTATATGTTTTGGACCTATAAATGACCAAAATCGATCAAATCACAACCAAAAAAACCCAATATACGACTAAAAGAGGTCCAAACCATAGAACAGTTAGACAATGCCATTTTTTAGGAGTCTCGAAGCTATGCTGCCATAGAAGATTTATAATCAACAACAATAAAGAAAACTGAGACCAGAGAAGAAATTTGAACACAAGCAATAGCAATGGCAATGGTAATCTCCAAATACAGTTTTATCTGAAGAACGGGAGAGCAGACTGGTTTAACTGGAAGCCAATAATGATGAGGAACAAAAAAATAGATTGCAGACTGAAGTCATTTTTCAGCAGACAGGGAAATTCGTTGCAAAAATACAATAAATCTGAAAAAGAGAATTGATGACCCAGAAACACAAGATTTTTTTGTACATATTCACCATTCAAAGGATGCTCAGACTGCATTGAAGGTTCCAGTTGGAAAAACATTTCAGACCCAAAAACTTGCACTCAGCCCAATAAATTATAGACACCTCCATACAAGGAAAGACAAAGATAGAAAATGCAGATTCTTCAAGAGTATGTCTCTGACATGGGTCCACACAGATGCTAGTGAGAGGAGTGACATCCATTGCACACAAGAGAATCATCTAGGGCACAGATAAGGTCGCCACAGTCACTGCACCTATGACTGGAGATGTTTCATGCCAATYAGGGCATAGTTAAAAAAAAAATCCGGGATATCATAATTTGTAGGTGCATTAGAGAATTTTTTGTAGACGTAGTAAGGCATGTAAGAGGTCAAAGGATTCGTAGAACTCAAAAGGCAAAGCATCTATCCCAGGGGATTTCCCATATTTCATTGAGCATGACACTGCAAAAAACTCATACTTCATATACTCCCTATCCAATCTGTCTCAATCAATAACTGAGACCTTGTGCGAGACTACTCCGTAACAGGCATCTCTAGCAGCCACAACCAAATCCAACAAAGGATAAGAGGAAAAAATATTCTGAAAATGCTCACCAAACATACCTTGAATCATGGGCAGATCCTCCTCTATCGAACCATCAACTCTATGTAGACCAAGCACCCTGTAAACCACCACTTTCTCCTTTCGAAAATCAAAGAAGAACTTGGAGCCTTCATCCCCTTCCTGAATCCACTGCAAATGCACAGGAACTCAAGCCCCTCTAGCAATAAACTCCTCTCTACCCACTATCAACTCCAACCGAGTTGCATCCTCTTGAAGAACAGTGTTATGAAGATCCTCCTCCAGGAAGACACACACCTCCTCTAACTTATGCATGGCCTACTGGAGCTCCCGTCTACACTAGTGGGCTATCATACAGCGGCAAGCCCCAACCCTGCATTAACGTGACAATTCTCCTGATAGCAGACTCCCACCATAACAACCACCTTCTATCCCCACCAAGGGGAGGGACAAGGTTCCAAACTTGATGCACAAGGGCATGGCAATCAAGAGAATCAAAATGAAAAATGTTCAGCTTATACAAGGCAGAGGGGTTTTGAATCCACCAGATGCCCCACAAAATCGGAAGTCTGAATAGAAAGATTGTCTTAACAAGTGGCATCAATCAGCATATCAATCAGCCACCTATTGCCAAGAAAAAGAGATGTCATCTCACAAATCATACACCCAATCTAATCTCACTTGTACCCTATCCCTCCCCTATCTATAGTTGGACCAAGTGAACCAACCTCCATAATCAAGACCTTTATTCCCCTAGTTAGGGTTGGCGAGCTGAAAGAGTAGCCTTGCACCTTGACCAAGCTTTATTTTAGAGCCATTAACAATCGTTCCTATACCGCTGCCCCAATCACTCTCCCATTCAACCATATTAAAATCTCCACCAATAATCCACTCCATATCCAACAAGGAAGAGGCCATCCATTCCGAAAGATAAGATCGAGCCAAACTAATGTCAGGTGCATAAACTGAACAAAATTCCAACAATCTCTCCTCAATCAATAGTGTAATCCATCTGTTGTCTGGACCACAACCATTAGTCATAACAAAACTTTGCAAGTACAAAGAAATAGCAAGCACCACCCCACCACCTCCCTAAACACGGTGTGTATTCAAGAAAACTCATGCGATTTCGAAGCTTAAATCGAGCAAACATGACCTCTTGCAAGAAGACCTCATCCGATTTCACTTTTAAGGTATTCCACGAACAAGTTGCTACTGTTACAATATAATGGATGTGTTCGTTTTACCATTGACAATATCACTATTGTCACCCAACCATAGGCCGAAGCCACCCTCCGAGCACTTTAACCTTGACAGAGAATCACTCCGGAAGCAAACCTTAGGCTAGATAGCCAAACAAAGGGTAGCACACCTTTCCCCAAGGATAGCGCACCAACAAGAGCTGATCAGATAGTCCAAACCCTATCCACGAGATAGTCCAAGCCAAAACGTAACTGCTAGCTGCAGTAGTTGCACCGGCATTTCTCCTCTAAACCTGCGCACAAAACTGGGCACTGCAGTGCGCACAAGTGTTGCTCTGCAAATCTGAGACTGCCTGCCAAAATGAAGACTGACCTCCTGTATTTATAGTAATTATGGCTAACTACCTGGGCCGACTTCTCATTCTGGGTATTTGTCTGTTTAGTATATATTATTTATTCTGGCCGACTTCTTCTCTTGGAGGCTAAGCAAATCCTTTTGATGGGCGAGCACTCTCCAATACTTCTAGTCTCTAGAAGTAAAGTTCCAAATATCCCTCCAAAAGAAGACACCTTATTTGCTTAGCCAACAAGCCTAAAATCTAGCACACTCTGCAATACACCACCCTCGGTAATTCCAACTCCAAATAGGCCTCCACGCCAAATCCCATCCCGCTCGACTCCCTGAGAAGTTCCATCTAACCATGGCGGTGAACTTCAGTTTTCCTAGATTCCTATATTTGTGGGGGTCATTGCTATTTTAAGTAGGTGACATGCAGTGGAATAGTTGGGTGACAATTGGTGTCTTTTGATGCTTTAGTGGACTTCTCTTTAGTTCAACGTAGTTGTCTTTGCTAGAGTCCTGAAAACTGCTAAGTCTACTGAATTTTGGAAGGGATGTGAAATTATTTTCTTCATATGAGGTTTAATGAGGTTGGAACCCATCTCAAACATCCTGAAACAAATAATAATAATATAAAAAAATTAAGAATAAGGGTAGAAAGGGAAATATAAAAAAATGGAAATTTTTAATTTAAAAATTTTATATTATCATTTTGGGAGTGCATAGGAAGCACCCCAGGTGCACCTCAAAAACCCTAAGAGCACACTCTCGAAAAACTACCCTAAAAGGAGAGTTACATAAATGCGCTCTTGAGAGCGCTCCCAAAATCCTCCCTCTTGCAGCACGCTTCAAGAGCAAAGCGTTGGAGGAGGTGCCTTGCAACTTAGATCAAAATAGTGACCCACACACATTTGTCTAACAAATCTGAAGAAAATTTGAGGTCCTATGAGACTGCCAACTAGGTCTGTCTTTGACCTGAGATTGGCTCTAAGTTTCGACTATCAAACTGCTCTTTGCTGTTGTTTTAGGACAGCAAACAATTCAGGAACTTTTCTGCTTCATTGTTATGGTTATGTGTGCATTTAAGGTGCCCTTGCATGTAGTTTTAGTAGTTCAACAGTTAGCACATTCATACCTTAATAAATATAACACACCTCTAGATCTTTTTGACTATATAATGCTGATCTAAACTCTAACATGCATGAAATTAGGACACAAGTGTTTTTGGTCAACACGACCCTGGATAAAACCCCCACGGGGAAAATTAGTTTGGAATGTAAGTCTATATAAGTGATGTAAGAAGTATGAGATAGAACAAGTACACTAATACAAATGAACCTGATACAATGGCAGCTCCTCTCAAGCTGCTATGAAAGTCCAAGAAGATGAATGTGCCCAAGCATGGTGCGCCCTCTTCACTTGTTGCTCTATCTCACTCAAACCTTGCCCCCTTACTCCTTGTTGCCTTGAAGAAGAAATCCTTGCACACAAAGTAGCCCTTGTGTGCTACCTCTCCAACGAAACAATCCAATCTGCAATTGTCCAAGGCTAGATCATCCCCACTAGGTGTGCGCCCTCCTCCTATAGTGCGCCCTCCTCCAAGCAAGTATGAACACCACTAAATAATGAGAGTCTAAGCCCCCTAGAGCCCTCCATGGAAGGAGGCACCCCTGCTTCCCTCATCCATAGCTTCCATTCCCATCTTCATTGCTCTCCTCTAGCTGCTGTCCTCTAGCTCTCTAAGTGAACAAAAGAATGAATGAGCCTCCAAAGGCCTGATGCACCCCTCTTGAACCTCCATAAGGATATCTAAGAGATGGATGGCTAAGATCTCTCCAACCCATCTCTAATCAAAGGTTGAGATCATCCCAAAATAATCTCACTCACAAACCCACTTTGGGTTAAGTTCCCTAAGTTCACTTCATGCCCCCTCATTCACCCACTTAGTGAATAATTAGTCACTTTTGCCTTAAGTGGCAATAATTCAACTTTTTGACTTAAGTGAAGTCGAAGTTGAATTAGACATAAAGTACAAGGTACATAGTCCCAATGTATTTCCCACTTGTGGTTAACCGTTAGAGACTCAAAACCACAAGGTCACTTCCCAAGGTACACTGAAACTCAACATCCTAGGAGGAGAGTTACAGAAATGCACTTTCGAGAGCGCTCCCAAAATCCTCCCTCTTGGAGCATGCTTCAAGAGCAAAGCATTGGAGGGGGTGCCTTGCAACTTCGATCAAAATAGTGACCCACACACATTTGTCTAACAAATCAACACCATGCCCAACCACGTAGCTTTGCAGGAACGAAAAATAAGCTAAAATAACCCCACCACTCCCATGAGAATGCTCCAAAGCCCAATAAGGGCCTCTACAACAATAACTCATCCGACGCCTCAACTCAAAACCAACAAACTTCACTTCTTGAAGGAAAACCACATCAAGTTTAATTGTCCATAGCATATCTCTACCACACATTTTCCTACTTGGGATAATCATTCCTCTAATGTTCCAAGACACAAAGACAACTTCATTCAAGGATTAACCCTATGCCCAACTACTTAAATTATTGCTAGACATAAAGTCACCCCACTACAATGGACATCTGTCAAGCGAGATCATGGTTGCCTCATTATATGATTTTGGTCACAACATTGGTCCAGGATATTTAATCCATTGATCTAGCCGGGAAGGGGATCTGGGCTCTTTCCTCTTGCTCTTCTACACTATCCAACCTCCATTAGTCTTTATAGACTCGGCATCGAGGGCTAGAATTGGGTTACTTTGAAGGAATGGGACAAAGGTTTGGCTTGGCTTGAAATCACAACGAATGAGGGTTGTGGGTCTATGGGGGTTATGATTTTGGTCACAACATTGGTCCGGGATATTTAATCCATTGATCTAGCCGGGAAGGGGATCTGGGCTCTTTCCTCTTGCTCTTCTACACTATCCAACCTCCATTAGTCTTTATAGACTCGRCATCGAGGGCTAGAATTGGGTTACTTTGAAGGAATGGGACAAAGGTTTGGCTTGGCTTGAAATCACAACGAATGAGGGTTGTGGGTCTATGGGGGGCGACACCACTTGTCGAGGACCCAGGCTAAGGACAGATGAAGGGGTCGAGATTGGGGGGTCAGGCATGGGCATCGAAGGCTCCTTGGGTTGCTCAAGCTTAAGTTTACAATAAGCACAATCATAAATAAGATGGTCTTGAGCTTGACGAGTTAAGTAGGCATTGGGGAGGTTTAAATAACAAAATTTTTGCGAGCAAACTCCATGGGTAGTAAAAACTGATATAAATGGTGGCAATTTACACTTACGAGAGTCATTAAGGATTGGGACTTTACCAATCCGCTAGGCTAACAGGTCCACAAAAGGTCGAAGATCAACATGCAACCCGAGAAACTCAAGCCACAAAAAGTAGTGGGCCTAAAAGATATCATCAGGGTCAAAATCAAACCTCCAAGACTACAATATTCCATGCACCATACTAAAGGAGATTTCGAGCAGCAACATCTAAGTTAAAAAGAAAACAAAGATACTTGGACCCCAAACCCCAGTAAGAGTGTAGAGAGATCCCTTTAGTTTCCCAATTAAAAATGACCCATTTGTTGAAGGCATCTTCATCTGGCATGCACCACAAAAAATAGAAGATATCCCTTGTGCTCCAGATCCTGATGACACCCTTCATACTCCACATTGTGATTCATGAAGATGTAAAAATCCTCCTCTAGCTCTAGTTGATTCTGCTAGACAACACAAGGATTGGATTTAGTTTTCTTTTCGATAACCCAATCAGAAGGATTTGATCCCACTCTCAAATTTGTGGGCACTTCTGCAGTCTCAAATGAAGATAAAGGCTATTGGACACTAACAAGCAGCGCAACACATTTGCTTGGGGGAATTTCTTCAAAATGGGTAAACAATCTAGACATGAAATGGGGTTTCTTCCCCAATGCTTTAGAAGGGCCACAATCAATAATGTAGTCCACGCCCTCTTAGGGTTTCTTAGTGCTCTCCACCACCATCAAGATAACATCCTCCACAATGACACCAGAGCCAAAACACAAAATCTAATCATACAACAACACAATCTCCATGGGCTCTTTGTTCTACACATCCATATCCACCGAGGAGGGTTGAGTATGAAGAGCCAAGGTTCCATTGAGAGATCGAACCATAGACCACTTAGGTTCTGAAACAATCAATGGGATGAAAAAATAGGGTTATGATATCACGATATGCTACATCTAGAATAAACTTTCCACTCATAGAGGGGATTAACAACAAATCGGCCTCTTTTGAATTTGATTCCATCTGACCAAGGCAATCTAGGAGAGGGATATCCTCGACTACCCCTACTCACATACCCTACAATATCTTTTGCGACATCAATGGCTTCAATAATGTTTGTACGACTACAATCTGTACAATTGACGATCATAATGCTATTGTACAACTCATTTACTTACTTGTTGCTATGGCTTTCAATCATTATGGGGCAACGTTGAGTCTCTATCGCACCAAACAATTGAGTTCCTCCCTTATCTAGCAACTCTCCTCTTACTCCATCCCCATCCCTTCGCTACATACTTACATACTTGCTATCTCTTGTGCTCTCTTGTGTAGTATCTTCGCATTGTTTTTATTGTGCCCGTATCAATTTGCATCAAAGCTTTACAAGGGCTCCACAGTTCCAACCTTCTTAGGAATTTCCTCCTTGCTCGGGATTCTACTTTATAATGTTCTCAAGTGGTTTTGCTTGGAACATTCTAAGTTTTTATGCTTTTTGGTTGTGGTATTTTGTCAAACAGTTTGCCGATTTAGTCTTCTTGAGTTGCGTTGGGGTTTATGATGATGATTCCTGTTGTGTTTGCAACAAGTAAATAATAGCAATATAACAATGACATATACTCAATAAGATGCAATACAAGTAACACAAGAAATAGCCACAAATACCTTAGATTTGAGTTTTATTTAGATATATTACTGACCTCATACAAAGTAGAGAAGACCTTGAATACATATAACAGAATAGTGTGTGTGGCTGATAATGCCTCCAAGATACAATAGAATGGTGAAGATATGAACTCCCAAGAGTCCTCCAAGCTGAATATAAGAGATCTCCAAGAGACAACGCGTTCCCTAGTTGTTATGTGTTGACCTCTCTAGCAAGTGCACCCTTTCCGGTTGTAGCAAGCTAAGTAAATTCTGCCCCTATGAATCTGGCCTCCAAACTCTTGTAAAACATTGCGAATTTGTAGATCAGGTGACTGGAAACTCTTGTGATGAGTCTCTTGGCTATTGGGTGTGATCTCACACTCGAAACCACTAGATCCAAGATGAATATTACACCCTCCAAAAGAGAAATGCGCCCCACTGGAGAATAGAATGGATATGTGGGAGAATACCCTCATATACTAATGCAACCCCTCATGGAAAGAGCTCTATTGTAGATCTAGCTATCCCAAGCCAAATCGAGTCTCTCTTCATCAAGTGATGCACCCAACCTACAGAAAACCTCCATAAATGCGCCTTGTATCCTTCTTCCATGTAGAAATGGTGCCTGTAGCTGATTAGAACTATACTAGAATGGTGAGGGAGGAATCTTTCACCTCCTTGGCCAAGCTTGGATCAAGAACAGGAGAATCTTTCACTCCCTTGTTGATCTCTAGGGTTTATTCAGTCAAAACCCTCAAAACCCCCAAGTACCATGGGCTCTCTAGCTAAGAAGCCAGACATCAAAATATCATTCAACATAATGAGAGAATAGAAGCCCCTATCTCTCTTTTATAGCCCTGTTCATCTTTTCTCTCCAAGTAACTTTTACTTTACTTTTTAATATTCCTTCATAAAATCACTTTATTAATTAATGAACCTTTTTTCCTCTAAAAAGTGATTTATATGTCCTTATGGCTTCTCCGGCCACTGAAACTCACTTCTCATCATCTTATCCTGTAGCGTTCTTCCTCCCGATTCCATTGAGCTATTACACTAAGAGGTTTCTTCAAGTATTATGCCCAAAATGACCTCTTTAGTGAATTTAATTAAAATATGCTCCATAATAACTCAAAATTACGAAAATCATCGAAATGCAACAAAACCAAAGACAAGTTGTGTGGAATGGATCATGATGATGAAATATGATGAATGATGTAAGTCGGGCCAAATAAAACCCCTCAATACCTCATGATCTCACTATCACCCCCAACTGGCTACTCTAATAGGCATCCCAATCTGTAACATAACTAAGTCCAAAAATGGGAACATTACATACTTTGATCTTTGTCCAAGTGGATTGAGCAATTTGCAGGTGTGTTGACACCACCAATTTATGGTTTCAAAACATCGATATGCAAGTAACATATTATTGCTTGGGAAGCCCTTTCTATTTTCGCATTTTAGTTTCCCAAAATTTTTTGTAAAGTTCGACTAACATACCTTCCTTTAGCAAATAATAGAATCGTTGGTTTTATGCTTGTACCACCAATACAATTGATTTCTACCAAGAATTGTTGACCCAACACATCCACAATAGAGCCAGTTTTTCAAGGCATTTATGATTTCTATCTTGTGGACAACCTTTCTGCAACTATAACCCGTCGAACACTAACTTTTACTTGGAATCAGCATAAAGTGTTGTTTTCTTCCATGTCCTACCTCCCCACAACTCATTCGAGGACTCTAGAGGCTCAAAATTCTATAATTGCTTAGCTCTTAGCAAATCAAAAGTAGGAGCAGTGTGCCTTAGCAAAAAACCTTTCTTTTCAACAAAAACAAGAGGCCCAAGAATGACAAGAGTTTCATGAGTATGTTACAGCAATTCATCATCACTTAGCAAGAAGCCTTGCAATAAATCATGTAGCACAAACTATAACCTCAACCACAACCCAATATTCACCAAGAAATTCCAAATGTTCAACACGCTTTCAAGCTGAACATTAAGTTGTTTGTGTCTACATTTAAAGGTACTCCCAATGGTGACAAGCCTGATTCTTGGATACAACATTTGAAGGCATGTTTCAAGACAAATTTGACTCTAACATGGGCCTAATCAAATTTTTTATGTCAAACATACAAGAAAGACTAGGCCCTCTCACAATGGAAAATCCACAACCACCACTTGGTAACCACAAACCAAACTCAAATTGACACTTGGGATGATTTCAAAGACCCTCTTTGTAAGAAATCCTATCCCTCAAGTATAAGAATGCATTAAAAGTGATGTAGCTCAAACTCTACCATAGTCACAAGCAACCATCCACCAGTTTATAGACATCTTCAACAAAATGTCTGTCAAACTAGAGGTGAGTGAATTTGAAAATACCTTGTGTTGAGTTCATTTTTAGTTTATTTCCTTACCTTCAAAAGGAATCGGAACTCCTCCCTATTACATCAAAGAAGCATGCATTCAAACTTGCTTCAAAGATAGAAGCCAAGCAACACAAACTAACCCAATCATCCAAAAGAAATATGCTTCATCTTCTCAATAGTTTTACTTCCAAGGGGCAACCCAAACATCATGGCCAAAACAAAAGCTCTTCCATTGCTACATGTGTTGCCAAGATGCAAAGGAAGTGGAAGCAGTGTTCCTACCACAAGAAGTATGTACACTTTGATGATGTGAGTCGAGTTGCCAAGAACGCACAAACCCTCCTCATTAAGCAAGAAAAACCATTTGGAGATACAAACATAGATGTCACTGCATTTTGTCTTGATGGCCAACCACTACGCAGACAACAATGAAGACACTCCAATTTCTCTCACAACCAAATGCAATGCAAGTCTAGCTTTATTCAAATAGCAAATAATTTTAGCTCGGGAGTTTGTTCACCGAAATTCTCCCACCATACACTGAGCATAGTACAGACTAGTGTTATCGGAATCGAACGATCTGATCAGTTTTGGCACCATAATGGTCCAGTTTAGTGTTTCAGACTGGCTAAGGTCAGTTCCATACTATATCGGCCAATTCCGTACCTAAATGGGTTGGTTCCATACCAAACCGGCCGATTTCGTACGGCACCTTACAACACGGCTATGGACCACCAAATCTTAAATTTCTTCTAAAAAACAAAAAATTACTTTAAGGGCTAGCAAAATACCTAACACTGGGGCGCTACTAAAGTTTTCTAAAGAGGTCCCCATCCTCCATTTCATTCACATAATTCTTAATTAGGTCCAACCCTAGTAATTAATGGTAATATTAAATTCTTAAAGTAAAAGTCTTCTATATATTTGTTTTCTATCATTTTCTCCTTTATATTCCTTTTCTATCCTTTTACTTAAATTTTTAACATTACCATTAATTGTTTCAAGATGTTTGCGAGTGGTTCCAACCTCATTCGACTTCATATGGAGAAAGTAGAATTTTAGATCCCATTCAAAATCCAGCAAACTTAATGGTTCCTAGGATTTCAGGACTGGTAGGATTGCATTGTTTCCACTGGATTTTATCATTTTATGGGGTATGGAACTATCATTTAATCAAGTGCACCAAGCCCTCTATGTACCTTGATGTTGGTGGCATTGATTGTTGAACTCCTCTATCATGACCCTAGTGAAAATGTACCCTTCCCTCAAGAAAAATCATTGATTAGGCATGTTAATCTTTTTCTATCTTATTTTAATGCTTAGAGGGTGATATTGATGATGAGGATCCCAATATAGGCATTGATTTTGATGATATGTAGTTATTTGTTGGAGTGTGGTTTTGGAGTGTGATTTTTTTTTTTAAGTCTAGTGGCCATTGAAAGCCTCTTTGTTGATGCATTTTGGTTCAAAGATGTATTGCAATTGGTTTTATTTTGGTTATATGCACCCTTACTTGCTATATACATGAGAAACTTTGCATATTTGTGTATAATGGTTTGGATTCATATGGATGCACATGAATATATATGGTTTTTTTTTCAAAATTTGAATATTTTATGTATTTTTTGGTCAAGTGGTTTCTTGGTCTGATTCCAATCCGATTTAAATTTTTGGGGTCGATTGATTCGATGACCAGTCCAGTTCTAATAACATTGGTACATACATAGATATTAGAATTCAAAAAAAATAAGGATTGTTAATAATTAGCATCCTAATCTCGCAATTAAACCCCTGAAAAGCATATTTTTTCTTGCTTTGGTTGTACTCTACATTGAAAGCAATTTTGCATCCCTGAACACCTAAAGCTAGGCAACCACTTTCCTATGTAAGGCATCATCATGCCCAACATGTTACCCAACACAAGTATAGAGGCCCCTCTTCAACTTTGTTTATGCTCCAAAGCTCTACTCATACTGTAATGTTGAGTTTAAAAAGTGCAAAACAACATATAGGGGCATGTAGACATGATCTTTCCACATGTTGTCACTGACTTCCGAGAGTGGCATATATTTGTCCTCACT